>NW_024121187.1:137500-190000 GCF_016745375.1 Pimephales promelas
ACTTGACGGCAGAAATATCCCATAATTCATTTCGGCATTCGCGGAAGGAGCGGGAAGCAGAGAGAGAGAGAGAGAGAGACAGGTCAATTTTACAGTTTTTCTCGATTGTATACACACATTTCCTGCAAGCGTGCCTAATACTCTGAGAACTCTACACACAAATCTAAAAACACACACACAATGGGCAAAACCCCTCAATTCTAGTGCAAAATGAAACTTTACATTCAAAACAATGTTATTTCTTCTCAAAATGTTATTTTGTTTTCAAATGACACACACAAACCATCATACACTCTAAAAAATGCTGGGTTGTTTTAACCCAACTTTGGGTCAAATATGGACTAACCCAGCCGTTGGGTTAAATTTTTACATTACATTTTTAACCCAACATTTCGGGTTTGTCCATATTTGACCCAAAATTGGGTTAAAACAACCCAGCATTTTTTAGAGTGTATGAATAGACATTTATAAGAACCAGTTGAACACTGATGTGCTCAATGTAAAACTCCATTCATCATAATGACTTAGGCCTTTTTTTTGTTCAGTGTTTCACTTACTATTACAGACATTACATACATAAGTGTGTTGTAAAATATTTGAGAATATTGTTTTTATACCCAGAACACACAAATACACGGTAACAAATATATTTTATTTTTCCCACAAAAACAAAGGGAGATAGATCGCACATTTCGTACATCCCAGCAACACAAATTTGCACATACAGTGGTCTACACAACAGAAAAATGTACTGTATACAGTTACAGTAAAAAAACAAATAAATAAATAAATATGCTGCATCCTCTCTTCTGTTTCAGTCTTGTATGCTAAAGCTCTGATTGCTAATTGTAAAACTGTGTGACATGTGTTTACCCATATGACGAGTCAGTGTGAATATTTGAATGGTTCGTGAAAACAAGAGATTTTCTGGATGAAAATTGTGCCAAATGCAGAGAACTTGTGTGTAGTGTTTTGAAAAAGTGTGTTTTAGAACTGCAATTTGAGTGTAAAGCAGGAATTGTGCTTGTAGTTTAGCAGAATTGGGGGTTGGCGAATGAGTTACATGTTGTGGTCATTGTGTCTCAAGTACCAGAATTTGTGTGTAAACAATTGAGAAAAACTGTAAGTTACCTGAATATTACCGGCGTTTTTTCCCGCCGTTGGCTAGTGATGTACACAAACAAACAACAGAAGCAGAATTAAAATGAGACAGGTGTTGCTTTGTCATGAATATACATTACATTGTAGTGTAAAGTAATTCCTTAGGCTGGGGCGATAAAGCCTGGCTGTTATCTTCAATAATTCTCGTTATGTTTGGGCACTGCAGACGGTGTCTGTGTTGTGGTAATATTGCGCAATACCAGCAAGAACACATCGTCTCAAACTGTCAGCAGCGTTCTGTGTGCTCGTCACCTCGTGAGTTCGTTCTTCCAAGAACAACTAGCAAGAGCTTTCTTCCCAAGAACACAAGTCCGTTCTTTGCATTCTTGGTTTTGAGAAACAGCCTCACTACCCAACTAACCCTACTAACACTGACCAGTCTCACACCAGCACTGCTCCTCACACACACATCAGAATAAACCAAATTACCAAACAGTCTAAAAATACATATCTGGAACATTGGGATCAGGAAACCAAAACACAAAGTAAACTACAATTCTATCGAAATCTTAAATCAAATTATGAAATGGAGAAATATCTCCAGAGTGTGAGAGACACAAAGCAGAGACAGATCCTGAGCAAGTACAGGCTGAGTGAACACAGTCTAGCCACCGAGACCGGCAGACACAGAAAGAGCTGGCTACCCCGAGAGCAAAGGGTGTTCAGTGTAGGACAGGAGATCGAGACAGAGACACACTTCCTCCTCCACTGCCACAAAAACAGCTACTTCAATAAACTTAATAACCTAATACAGAACTTTGCAACCATGACTGAAGTAGAGCAGATAAAGATATTACTAGGAGAGGGAAAGACCGCAGCACTGGCTGCCAGATACTGTACGTGTGTGCGTGCCACAGCCTGAGAGACAGTAGGTGAATGTGTGTGTGTGTATGTGTGTGACCTCAGTGTATTTCCCTAATGTCCACCACAGTGACCCTCAGTAATGTGTGTATGTATATATATATATATATATATATATATATATATATGTTAAAACACTGTGGTATCGAATGTTCTCAGAAATTATAATCTGTTACACTGTTACTGTAATTTGGGCAATTAATTTATTTTGTACATTTAAATTTAAGTTGTTATTATAATACTTTGTTATCATTGATGTCTTCACTGTTATAATATGTGTTACAAGCTTTGGCAATATTGTAATATGTACAGTCATGCCAATAAAGCAATTTGAATTTAATTGAAAAAAAGATAGATAGATAGATAGATAGATAGATAGATAGATAGATAGATAGATAGATAGATAGATAGATAGATAGATAGATAGATAGATAGATAGGACAGGCAGACAGAGAGATAGATAGACAGACAGATAGACAGATAGACAGACAGAGAGATAGATAGACAGACAGATAGACCGACAGACAGACAGACAGATAGACAGACAGATAGATAGATAGATAGATAGATAGATAGATAGATAGATAGATAGATAGATAGATAGATAGATAGATAGATAGATAGATAGATAGATAGACAGACAGAGAGATAGATAGACAGATAGACAGAGAGATAGATAGACAGACAGACAGACAGACAGACAGACCGACAGACAGACAGACAGATAGACAGACAGATAGATAGATAGATAGATAGATAGATAGATAGATAGATAGATAGATAGATAGATAGATAGATAGATAGATAGATAGATAGATAGATAGATAGATAGATAGATAGATTTTATATGCAATATGTTCATTTTTATAAACAAGTTTTTCTAACAGTTGCATTTTTAGACTTTCATTAAAGGGACACTCCACCCAAAAATTAAAATTCTGTCATCATTTACTAATCCTCAAGTATGAGTTTATGTCTTCTGATGAACACAAAAGAAGGTATTTTGAAGAACAATGGGAACCAAACATTTTTTTTGGCACCAAACTTAGTAGAAAAAAATACTGTGAAAGTCAATGGTGCCAAAGTTCCAATCGTTCTGCACAATATCTTCCTTTGTGTTCAGCAGAAGACAGAAACTCATACAGGTTTGCAACAACTTGAGGATGAGTAAATGATGACAGAATTTTCATTTTTGGGAAATTTACAATTTCCCTTTAACATGACAGTTAATTATAATTATCGTGAACGATGAGACCTTTACTATAGTTGCTCCTGAATTAACTGGATCATCATCATCAGTAAGCAAAGTGAATGGCAACGCATGTCATAACGCCAGAGCGTGTGTTACAGTGTGGATGATGCGGCACAGTCGCGGGCCTTCAGGCTCGAGGAGCTCAGTTGTTGTCATGGCAACAGGCATCCAGACCCTTTGCTGCTTTCCAATCCCATCACATGTTCATAAAACCTTCTTCGGTAAAGATAATATAATGTCAGAGTTGGATGGGGTGATGGAATAATGCTGGCTGTCATTATATACACGTCAACATTAACTGTATTATTCAATGACACACACACACACACACACACACACACACGCACACACAGACACACACGTCATCATACTAACATGGCTATTGTTTTATTTACAGTTTTTCTCGATTGTTTACACACATTTTCTGAAAGAATGCCTCATATTCTCAGAACTCTACACACAAATCTAAAAACACTCACACAATTGGCAAAACCCCTCAATTCTCCTGCAAAATGAAACTTTACATTCAAAACAATGTTATTTCTTCTCAAAATGGTATTTTGTTTTCAAATGACACACACAAACCATCATATGAATAGACATTTATAAGAACCAGTTGAACACTGATGTGCTCAATGTAAAACACTATGATGAATGGAAAACACTTCTTCTCCATTCATCATAATGACTTAGGCCTTTTTTGTTCAGTGTTACACTTACTACAGACATTACATACATAAGTGTGTTGTAAAATATTTGATAATATTGCTTTTTAGACCCAGAACACACAAATACACGGTAACAAATACATTTTATTTTTCCCACAAAATCAATGGGAGATAGATCCCACATTTTGTACACCCCAACCAACACACAGTTGCACATACAGTGGTCTACATACAAAACAAGAGATTTTCTGCATGAAAACTGTGCCAAATGCAGAGAACTTGTGTGTAGTGTTTTGAAAAAACGTGTGTTTTAGAACTGCAATTTGAGTGTAAAGCAGGAATTGTGCTTGTAGTTCAGTAGAATTGGCTCAGGGGGTTGGTGAATGAGTTACATGTTGTGGTCATTGTGTCTCAAGTACCAGAAAATGTGTGTATGAAGGTAGATTTGTGTCTTTATTATTCAATCAAAAAAAATGTTGCTTCAATCAAAAAAAATATTTTCAATTAAAAAAACCTTCACTTCAATGAAAAAAAAACTTTTCAATCAAAGAAAAAAAGTATTTGAATCCAAAAATATATTTGAGACTCAAAAAAATACATTTGAACACTGCTTTTCTTTGATTGAAAATGTTTTCTTTGATAGAAGTCCGGTTTTTTTGTTTAAAGCAACCTTTTTAATTAAAGTAACATTGTTTTTTGATTGGACCATATAATGGGTAGGACATTTGTGTCTTTATCATTCAATCAAAAAAGAAGTTGCTTCAAACAAACAAACAACAGAATCAATACAAAAGTCACTTCAATGAAAAGATAAACCTTTTTTTAAATATAGAAAATCATTTTTGAATGCAAATAAAATATTTGAGACTCCAAAAATTGCATTTGAACACCTTTTGTTTTAATTGAAAATGTTCTCTTTGATTGAAGTAATCTTTTTTGTGTTTGGGCCATACATGGGTAGGACATTTGTGTCTTAATCATTCAATTCCAAAAAAGTTGTTTCAATCAAAAAAAAAAATATTTTCAATCAAAGAAAAAACTTTTCAAAAGCAAAAAAAAATTTATTTACCTCGTGTATAAAAAAAGTATTGAAGAGAATGTGTGTTTTCGTTGTTTTTGTTTTTTATTTGAAGTGAAAAAAATTTAGAATTTCAAATTGTTTTGATTGAATCCTTTTTTTTTTTTGAAGTGCAAAAAGTTTTGAAGTTCAAACTTTTTTTTGATTGAATCATTTTGACACAAACGTTCCGCAGTGGGCGGGTGCTTCTCTGTTGGTCAGACATGTTTGATTGACAAGTGTCTACACCAACGACATCTTTCTGACAAAAAAGTCATGTTCGCCACTCGCCAGCAAGTTTTACCCCTACAGGATATTATCTATTTATCATTTGATCTTGTGGCTCTAAGTATCGCGCCAGCCACACCAGCCACACGATCTCTCACTGTTTACTATCAGAAACTCCGATTAATACACGAGAGCACACAGACAGTGTTATCCTGCTCTTGTGTACGGGCGTCAGTTTGGTTTGGTTTGAAATGTGCTGGGGGACGGAGAGACGTATTCGGAAGAGCATTTTCAAAAGTGCTGGGTACAATGACGCATTCATTATTTTTTTTCTCTTTCGAGTAGGCGCCGCGAGATGTTTCAAAAGTGGTGGGTACAAAATCGACCCTGGCAAAAAGTGGTGGGGACATGCATACATATCTATGGGGACATGTCCCACCCGTCCCCCAGCCACAAGATCTCTCACTGTTCTCATAGCCGACACTCCGATTGATGCACGAAAACACAGAGACAACGCAACCCTGCACTTATTTACCCTTTTGTCATCTTATCTTATATTTTATTAGCTCGTTTGTCCCATAATGGAGCACGTTTCGTGGTGCGCCAGTCACAAGATTTCGCAATATTTCTCATAGTTGCGTGATTCTCCGATTGACATTCTGAAGAAGAATGATTTTGACCACTCCATTAAGTTTTTTTTTTTTAATAAAGCCTTTCTTTAAAGTGAATTTCGTTTTTAATAAATTGCATCTTGATTTTAATCAATGTTTGATCAACCAATTCCCAGGATTTAATAAATAAGAAGCAAAGCAAACATATAGGCATAGCAATAAAATCATGAACTTTTTGCTTTGCACGTTTCTCAAAGACATGATAAATAGGCTACATCTAGAAAGGTAGAAATGTCTAGCCTAATTTTAAACAAAACAATTCAAAACGAAAATAAATATTATTCTACTCTCAGATTATATTTAATCCATATGAAATGAGCATTTCTCTCGGCGCGTTCACTACTGCGAAGATGGCTCCAATACGGGCAAAAAGAGCAAATAAAATATAAGAAAAAATTACAAAAAGGTAGATAAGAGATGGATTGGACTTTATTTGCTCTCATCTGAGTGTCTCATGTAAACAGTGAGAGATCTTGTGGCAGGCGCGACGCTAGGTGACGCGCACGCTCCATTATGGACAAAAAGAGCAAATAAAATATAAAATAAGATGACAAAAAAGATACTTAAGAGCAGGATTGCACTGTCTGTTTTCACATGTGCATCAATCGGAGTGTCTGATGGGTGTAATAAGAGATCTTGTGGCTGGTATGGCTGGCGATGCTTAGAGCCACGACCCGTTCGCATAAAAAGAGCGATTAAAATATAAGATCAGACGATAAATGGGTAAATGAGATCTGTATTGCACTATGTGTGCTTTCGTGTAGCTACCATTAGGTGTAAATAGAGAGAGATCGTGTGGCTGGTGTGGCCGGCGCAACGCTTAATAGAGCCATGCGAGCGCACTCCCATACGCATAAAAAGAGCAAATAAAATATAATATAAGATGACAAAAAGTAAATAAGAGATGGATTGCACGTTATTATACGCGCTCCAATACGGGCAAAAAGAACGAATAAAATATATGATCAGATGATAAATGTGTAAATAAGATCTGTATTGTACTGTATGTGTGCTCTCGTGTAGGCCTACCATTAGGAGTGTCTTATAGGTGTAAACAGTGAGAAATCTTGTGGCTAGGCAGGTGAAAAGCGTTTGGTTAATGGTGAATATTGACCTGTGCGTACCGTTCTGTCGGGGAATATGCGCTGCATTTACTGTAAATATTGTGTAAGTTCGAGTGGCAGGCGCTATATAATGCAGTGCATATAAGGCACATATATCCGTGGCCGGTCGAGTAGCAGATCCCCCTGCCAGGCAAAGATTTTATCCCCTCTAAAAAAGCTGCTGGCGAGTGGCGAACATGACTTTTTTGTCAGAAAGATGTCGTTGGTGTAGACACTTGTCAATCAAACATGTCTGACCAACAGAGAAGCACCCGCCCACTGCGGAACGTTTGTGTCAAAATGATTCAATCAAAAAAAAGTTTGAACTTCAAAACTTTTTGCACTTCAAAAAAAAAAAAAAGGATTCAATCAAAACAATTTGAAATTCTATTTTTTTTTCACTTCAAATAAAAAACAAAAACAACGAAAACACACATTCTCTTCAATACTTTTTTTATACACGAGGTAAATAAATTTTTTTTTGCTTTTGAAAAGTTTTTTCTTTGATTGAAAATATTTTTTTTTTGATTGAAACAACTTTTTTGGAATTGAATGATTAAGACACAAATGTCCTACCCATGTATGGCCCAAACACAAAAAAGATTACTTCAATCAAAGAGTACATTTTCAATTAAAACAAAAGGTGTTCAAATGCAATTTTTGGAGTCTCAAATATTTTATTTGCATTCAAAAATGATTTTCTATATTTGAAAATGTTTATCTTTTCATTGAAGTGACTTTTGTATTGATTCTGTTGTTTGTTTGTTTGAAGCAACTTCTTTTTTGATTGAATGATAAAGACACAAATGTCCTACCCATTATATGGTCCAATCAAAAAACAATGTTACTTTAATTAAAAAGGTTGCTTTAAACAAAAAAAACCAGTAGGGGTTCAGCGAAAAATCGGCAGCTGGCAGCAGGAAGTAGCTATCACTGGCAGCAGGAAGTAGCTGCCGTTGACAGCCGGAAGCTCTACCAAATTAGGAGCGACCTGCCAGGTCGTGGCAGCCAATCAGTATCCTCCAACGTAGCAGCAACCAATCACATGTACCTTGAAGTTAAGAGACAGTAGGCCCGCGAGTTTTCAGTAATGGCGGCGGCTTTTGGCTTGGTAAGTTCGTAAATGAATCATATTAATAAATAATTGTTGCTCTATAAATTGGATTTTAACTTTTTAGAAACAGTGTATCTGTGCCTGCTTTAGTTTAATATGCTAGTTCAGGTGTGCTCAAACCTGCTCCTGCCGATCGACTGTCCTGCACAGTTTATCTGCAACCCCAATCAAAAACACCTGACTTAATTTGCAAGTGAACTAGAAGACATTAATTGTGTGCTTCAGGTGTATTTTATTAGGGTTGAAGATGAACTGTGCAGGACAGTCAATCGGCAGGAACAGGTTTGGGCACACCTGGTTTAATCATTTGTAGAAACGCAGCTTGTGCACCGTGTGGTCCTGGTTTGTGAGGGGCTAACGTTACCATTAACTTTAAATACAACGTTAATATTATTCTATCACCATTACATTTTAGCGTTAGTTAACATGATAACTTAACCTATTGATTAGAATAACGGTAATGTTGATTTATTGGAATTATTGAGAAGCTCAGCCGACACATGCAACGCTAACTCTGTCGTTTTTCGTGTATTTCATTTTCCAGGGACTGTCTGATATCCAACTTCGATTTTTGTTGTAGTACTATTCCATTTTTTTGGATAAAACAGTTCTTTTAAGAACTACCTTTCTAGCTCGGTGTGTACACCCTGTTCTACAAAAAATTATGGCCGGTAAGTAGCCAATTATTTCCCAAAATCTTACTAACTAAAGGTTTTTTTTTTTTTTTTTTTTTTTTAGCAGAACATGCAAAGAACTGCCCATGTTAAAGATTTAATTAGTCTTCTATAATGTTCAACCTTTAAATGTGAATAAATGTGTTGCTATTTTGAGGCATGTTACTTTCTCATACACTACATGTGTAGGAATACCCTTTGCCTTTGGAAAAGGCGAAGTCTTTTCTGGGACAGGCAGTTGTCCCTACTGTACAACTGGAGTGATGTCAAGTCCTGAGCATTTTCAGGAAAAGCATGTAAAGCATGCCATACATTTTGAGGACAATGGCATCCGTAAGCAATGTACAAAGCACACATATATTTTACATGTTTGTTGTAAGCTAATGTATTAACATTCTCTTGTCTTTCTAGAAAAATTTTGTGTTCCTTGCTTTTGTTTGAATGCCCGACAACAAAATAGGTGCCATTGGCATTGCCCTGAGTGTCAGCACATCTTGTGTCGTGCCCCTGACTTTAAAAAGCACCTACATAATCATAGTATGTACAATGTAATTAGTTAAATTTTAAAGTCTTGTTTCATTTTGATTTCTTTCATGTTATGATTAACTCGCCTCATCTTTTGTCCTTTTTGCAGATCTTTTAGTTGCATGCAAAGTTACCGACAAGCCAGACAGTATGCATCTTTGATACTGGTATTTAATAATGTTTAATGTTTGTTGATCTTGGTCTACTTTAACATGTTTATATATTGTCCCTCAGAAAAACCAAAGGCAGGGCGGCAGGTCAAGGAACAACCACCTGTCATTTGTATTGATGAAAGAAATGGGATTTTTGTCACCCCAAAAGATTCCCATGGACCTAGAGTCCCTGTTCACGTCAAGAAACAAGTCGTCTCGGGGTCTATTGCTTGTGAGTCACCTCTTTGTCGAGATTTTATGAGGATTGGAGTAGAAAGTGGTAATCCAGGCATTGAATGCGATCACCTTCAGAGGACCAATAGAGCTGTGTGCTATTCTGCACCAGCAGCACTCAGGGAGGACTCTTTGCAGTCAATGGTTGACCGTGGCCTGCTGTCCAAAACCCGACAAGATGAATGTGTGCAGCTAAGAAAAAAAAGTATTGCTGGTGGTGTGGATTGTGTTTTTCCCATTTTTTGGCACGAGCATACCTCTGTCAGGTTAGTTTATTTTTCTGTGTTTACCGGGGTAAAAGACAACTGGTGTCAGTTCGAAAGGACCAGAGTCTCTTTTGATAGCCATTTGGGCAAGTGGCACTGCCAGTGCCGCAATAGAATGAGAAGCTGCGTCCACAGATACCTGAGCATGTGGTGGCTGTTTCAAGAGAAACCCCACCTCCTTTCCTGTCAAACTAACCCAAATGCTGAAGACAGTGATTTGGATGAAAGGGTAATAGATGTTGCAGAGACTGAAGTGGCAACACTGGCTTCTACTGACATACAGGAGTTGACGGGTTATTTGTGGCGGCAAAAGAGGGTGCCAGAAAACCTTCCACAGGATTTGTCAACAAAAGAACGCCAAATTCCAGACTTCTTTGAACCCCTGGAGTCCAACTGTCCTTATTGCCCTGGTCCCACTCCACCAGCATTGGGGGAGAGGGTACTAATTACACGGCATGGGACGGTGTATGGAATATCTTCAGTGACTCGAGGTTAATTTCATGTATAGAAATGTATAGATCTTTTTATGTATTTTCCACAATGTGTTGAACATTTAATCTTTTAAACAATTTCTGTCTTCTCCAGATGTGCCAGTGTATGTGAAGAACTGCCTTGTTTGTAGATGTCCAGTGAGGTTTCAAGAATATCAGTCTGGTTTCCACAATTATGAAAACCGGACCTTTTTGACCATTCCCCTATGTTCTCTTCTGACATCTGGACTGGCAGTGAGTGACTTAAAAACATGACTTGAATTTCGCATACTTCTACATGTCAGGTGTGTGTTTGTGTTTATAGAATCATATTGCCCTTGGACGTTTTTTGCAAACAATGGAGGATCATGCCAACATCACTCTTCCACACAATTTGATACGAAAGGCATTTTATCATTTTTCTGCTTTGAGGAAGTACTCCTATGAATATTCATGTGTCAGATGTGGCCACAGCCCTCCGGTTTTAGTTGCAGATGGAAACTGGAAAATTGCATTTGATTTACCTGGTAAGTGAGTGTATTGTTAATTGTGAGTGCATATAATGACTGGTCTTGATATATTTGCTTCTTTGCTCATTGTCTTGGTTGTGTATTAGCACATCTGTTTAAACGACCAAATTTGGACAAAATCTGCCAAGAAGATACTCAAGTTAATGTAAGAACAAGATGGGAGACACTTGAGAAGGAAATGACTGCTTCTGGGTTCTGTGATGGTAAGTGCTATTTTGGGGGTGGAGTGGGGGTACCCATAGCTTACATCCTGAAATTAAAGTCTTATTCTCCTTTTTCAATTTAGGCAAAACATTTGCCAATCCTTATTCACATCCCTTGACGTACACTGCCTTTACTCCATGGCTGGGTCAATGCTCTAGGGTAAGCGATATTATTCCAAAGACAGAAGTGTACAAAGGTCTGTCTCAGAAAGATCGGGCTTTCACCTCTAGCTGTTGCTTGGAGATAGATGAAGAAGCCATTTTGCAAGTGCTGGAATCCAAAACTGTATGTAGTGTACCTTATTCTGCTAATGATGTTTTCTTGTACCTTTTTATTTAAAATTTTTAACCATGACTTTTATATTTAGCCAAAGAAAGAAGCCTTGGTGAAAGCCTGCAATGCCCTGGGAGTATCACACATGGGTAGTACCACTGACTTAATTAACAGACTTGAGGAACTACTCCTTTACAAGGATTTGTACCCCAAAATGTTCGTAAAGCTTCAAAAGGCTGGTGGTAAGAGATTGTCATATGTTGTATTTTGTGTTTATTTATTTCTTCTGCCATTTTGAACAATTAAATCTTAGGTCATATGTAATGCAAAAATCCTGTACATAATACAATGCAAAAAAAAAAACCCACACATTTATTGAAGGGTTAGTTCACCCATTTAGGAAAATGTTGTCATTAATCTCACACCCTTATGTCGTTCTAAACCTGTAAGACCTTTGTTCATCTTCGCAATACAAAATTAAGATATTTATGAAATCCGAGAGGTTTCTGACCCCACCATAGAATGCAATGCAATATCCACTTTCAATGCCCAGAAAGGTAGTAAAAAGTCTGTTTCCAGTAGTTCAACCTTGATGTTACAAAGTGACGAGAATACTTCTTGCAGTGCAGCTCTTCCAGGTTCTACTTCAGAATGCCGCTTCACTATTGGCCGTCTCCTGTGTCAGCATCGCACGCATGTGTATGTAATGTATTGTCTCTTCAGTCTTCATAATATTAAGATTGAACCATCAAGGTTAAATATTTTTTTACTACCATTTTGGGCCTTGAATGTTGAAATGCTGTCTATGGATGGTGCAGAAACCTCTCAGATTAATTTGTTGCGGGTTTGGAACAACACGAGGGTGAGTAAATTATGATTAAGAAATTTAAATTAATAATTAAGAAATTTCAGATTTTGGGGAACTAACCAACCCTTTAAATATTCTTTACATTTCTTCTTTTTTTTCATGCATATGAAACATTTTGAGGATGTTTTCTTTTTAAATTAATAAACATTCATCATTTTTCTTTGTTTTGCCAAATGGAGGTGGTGTTTTGCACATGACCTGCCCACACTCTGTGGTGTACTACCAGTCAGCACTGTGGTGGCAAGAGTCTGCCCGTGATCATGGAGATGCTCTTTTGAGCTTTAAACACCCTCCCACAGTGTATGTGTCTGACATTGCTGGACGTGTTGCAAGACACGTTAATAATCGCACCAACCAACGTTTTTTCCAGCCACATGATGGACGACTTTGTGCAAACACTGCTGCACACATCCAGGCAGCAACAGAAAAACGACTCGAAGTCCGGTTCCCTTGGGTAACAAGTGTTGGCTTCTCATCAAGAAAAGTCTCTGAAAATGAGCCCACCTATTCTTCTGACACTTTGTCCTCACTGCATCCTGTGACAGGAACCAATGCAAGATTCTCCTTGTATGATCGGTTCCATCAAAAAAATCAAACCAGACAAGAGGAGATTTTGAGAAGTTTGAAATTGGCACCGCACTTAGCTGCTCTTGTTAATTCCTCCGTAGCTGAACAGCTTAACCGGGAGTTGTCTTCCAGCAGATATTCTTTGTGTCAAATGAGGGATGAACATTATATGTTCTCCCTACGACTGTTCTTTCATCTTCACAACAAAAGAGTTAATGAAAAATACACAAGTACTTTGAAGATGCAGGCAAAGCATTCCATCCACATTGGCCTACATGGGAAATTGACATTCAGGAGTGAAGGTAGTTATAGTTATTACTGATTTTTCAACATTGCCTCTAATGCCCTTTTAGATTTTCCCAATTAGCCATAAACAAATACATGTTTTTTTTTGTGTGTGTGCTCTACAGGTACTACCACAGAACTTCAAGAAGGTAAATTGACTTGAATCACTTAAGTAATTGTAAATATCAGGTTTAGGTTTTTATATAAATCATTATTTGGTAGCCAATATCCCAAATGTGCCATGTTTTAATGCTAAATACCTGATGAAATAAACAATTTTAATCATCATTACTTCACCATATTCTAAACTTCTTTATTTTGTAGTTCCACCAAGTTCACCAGAGCCTGACACAGATTGCTGGGGACGGATAAACATACGTGCCAGGAAGGAAACCTCAGATTTCCAGTTGCAAAACCAACCAAACCCACTAGTATGTTTTCACATAAGAAATATAATGTTTAAATGTATTATATACTGTCTTGATCAAAGCATACAAAGGCGTACTGTTTTGGTTATAAATATAGTTATCAAAACAGATTTTAGATTGGCTTTTATCTAAAATTTGACAAATCTGTCTGTTTTGTTACTGTCTTAGTTTGATCATGTTTTGGATGGGACCCAATCACCAGATGAAATCATTGGTGCAGTGGGTAAAACGGTGTTGAAAAGATCTGACTTTATGTCTTTAGGATTGAACCAGGAAGTGGAAGCAACAGTTAGTGGATATATTACACAACTTTGTTTTAATATATTTGAAGTAACTTGTTTTTTTTTTACTATTAACATTTCTGATCCTTATGCTATAGGTGATGAACTGTTGCCTTTCTCAGTTATCACACATTGCTGGAGAGAAGGTATCATGGGTGTCATTGACAAACCTGTTTTATATAAGCTAATAATGATGGTTATTACATGATATTTGTGCTGTTAAAATTCAGGGGGTTTTTTTCTTCTTTTTTGACAGGGCAAGGATGTTTATGTTCTTGATTCATATGTGGTGGCCACTTGGCAACCACCTCTGAATTGTGATCCATTTCTGTCCCTGCCAGTAAGTAGTGTTAGAAATTTTTGGTTTGGTGTCCTGCTTTAAAGGGACAGGCCACCCAAAGTTTTCACCCAAAAATACTGTTTTGAAACAACTTGAGGTTGAGTAAATGACATAATTTAAAATTTGGGGAGAACTATCAATTTTAAGTTATCATTATTATTACTTCTTATTGTAATTTCTCAGACAAATTGCCACTTTCCAATAATATGCTATGCTGTTCCTCTGTTCACTCCAACAGACCGATGCATCCTCAAAAGACTGCATCCTGTTTCCTATATGCAAATCAGGTCACTGGACCCTATGCGTAAGTTGTTGATTTCTTCAAATACCGTTCTTTTAATTTTGGAAATATCTTAATCCTTGTTATCCAAGACTTTGCCTGACAGCCATATTTGATATTGTTCATTTTTATGGTCGTCATGATTAAGCATATTCATTTTGTTTTCCCTCTTTATCGTTAATCAAGATTGTATACTTGAATCAAGAAATAACAAACCTACACACAGGCAGTCTATATTGTAGGAAGTTTGCTTTGTGTATTCTGCAGGTATTGCTCCCGAAACTTAAAAGGATACATGTCCTCGACTCCACTGACCCTAAGGGTTATGGAGATACTGACTGTGTATCCATGTTCAGGTTTTCATACTGTATAATTCCATTCTATGGAGTTCCGTTGAGCAAAAAACTGTTCTGTGTTCCAGTTGAAGTTTTATGCTTGTGTATATGTAATGTAATATTTGTTTATTTTATAAATCAATACAAAATATAATGGAACTGTTCATTGTTCCATATAGCTTTCACCCCCAGTTTTACAGACGAGTCTCAAACTAGTCCCACACTAAAATGCAGGTTTAACTGAAAGCAACTTGCACTTGCATGTCTTAATGTCAGTGCCATTGTTTCTTTTAATATTCACAACAGTAAAACATTTCAGGCTTGTTTTTAAAAGCTACTTCAATGTCTTAATTGAACTTGGGCCTAGTCCTGGCATAATCTAAATCCAGTCTGTGAAACTGGGCTTCAAAATTTTAAAGTCCAGTGGTTCAGTTCAACATTTTTTTTTCTGGCTTTAGATGGGCATAGACAGTGGCATTTTAAATAAATTAATTCCACCTGCTCCCTAGTTCAGGTAACGGTCATGTCTATGCCGGTCGATCTCGTTCTCTCTCTCTCTCTATGCTTATCTCGTTCTCTTTCTCTCTATCTCTCTCTCGTTCTCTCTCATATAAAATAACTAACTTTTACCTTCTTTTTTAAGCACAATCGCAATAAAGATGGTTCCAGGATCTTGGAAGCTGGTTAAAAACAAGGTATTGATTTCATGTTGCAACAATTGATGTATTTGGTATCTTTTTAGTGTGTAAATAAAGTGTTTATTTTTCCTTTTTCATTTGTTTTCTAGGGTGTTCCAGCACAGTCAGGATCTGTGAACTGTGGAGTATTCATGCTAATGGTAAGTAATTACGGTGGTCTTTATTTCCCCATAACATTTATTTTAAGGATAACCAAACATCCATAATTCTCAAAAGGCTATCAGGCTGATTCCAATGAAAATAGATTTTTTTTTCCCCAGGTATTGATAAGTTAATAATTTGATCTATACTTGTAATTGTCGAAGCGCTATTTTTTTTTTATATAGCATATTAAAATTGTCCTTTTTTTGTCTGTGCTTTTTAAATGCAAATGAGCTGCTTCTCCCAACACAGACTGCGGACCCTCAACAGCTGTTTTTAGCAAAGCCATATAGAGCATCATAGTCCCCACAAAGCCCGAATTTCCCAATCATTTCTCCCTTTGACGTTTTGTAAAATCCATATCTAAAGAGTTTGACGATAACCAGCTACGGCTGAACTGAGGTGTCTCAGAGGTGCGACCTATGAACTTAGCCCTACGTCATTACGCGATCTTCAGTCTTCACGTGCCTTCGCGGGGTTTCAGACACGTTACACAACTTCCACCAATCAGATACATCACTGTGGGATTGTTCAGGATTGTGGGTAATGAAGTACTTATCCAATACATCGCGAATAAAAGGCATTTATCTCAAAACAAGGTTAGTGGCCCATGATCTTTTGGCGTTTGTATGAGCATATACAATCTCTACAGCCCTAGCTGGTTTTAAGTCTACCATGTATGGTTATGTTTTTATGGCTTATATCTCAACTGTCAATGAAGAAATTGTATTGAATTTTTACTTCCAGCACCGGCTGTGGGCGGGACTGTGATGCTCTATAGAGCCCTTTGTTGTGTTGTGGGTTTATGTAAATTTTTATGGTCTGTGAGTGTCACTAGCCCAGGAGGAAGCTTGTGTAGTCCCTACCAGTTGTTTGTTGTAGTCCTTTAAATTATTTCTTTATAAAGAGAATTTCCATTAGCTTTGATCGTCATAACTTATCATATTGCATAATGTTTATACTCGATCAGCAACATTACACTAAAGTTAGAAAAGTTAAATCATAATCAACCACCCCTTTAAAAATGTGTTCTCTGTTTGACAGTATGCACTGTACATGGTGTTTAACTGGGAGTTTGACTTTACCCAGGTAAGCACCATCCCTTCTCTTAATATTTTTAGGAAAGGTATTACTTTTGGACATTTTAAACATCCATTTCAAAATTAATCTTTTGCTTTTCAGAATGATATGGCCCATATCAGGCGGTGGTGGGTGAATCTGCTACTGTCAAAAATGACACATGGAAGGTATAGATTTTTTTTTTTTATATTGTTTCCAAAATAGTTTTTATTTACCTATTCTAAGTAATGCTTGGTAATGAAATGCATGTTGTTTTTGTTTTTAGAAAGAGGAAGTGCACATCAGCCATGCCAGTCAGTGAAGAGACAGAACGAGAGGAGGCAGGACAAGTACCAAACATCGAAATCTTGATGGTAGTAGTACATTCAATATGACGGAAGCAAAGATTTAACAGATTTCAAAGCCTTTATTATCTCACAAACTATCATAGTAGCTTTATGACATATTATTGTTGAATTAAATGTTTTCAGGTATTACCTGCACCCATAGGATGCATAATTTGTACCAATGGAGATTAGGTCATGATGTTTGGAAATGGTAGTATTAATTTTTTTTGTTTTGTTTTTTGTAACACCCAATAGTTGCCGGACGCTGTCCTGTCTGAAATTCTACTCCTCGTGGTCCTTGAGGAGGGGGATTCTGGATTGTTGAATCTGTCTTTAGTTTGTTCTAAATTCAGAAGTCTGGTGGATACAGACTCATTTAGGAGGAGGGCACACTTCTGCTGGCTTGACAGTATGTATTTACTTTTACACATTTGATTTAAATGTGGTTTAAATGGTAACTGAGAAATGTATTGGTAGCCTATGTCAACATGTCTTCAATTATTCCCTTTTTAATCATGTTCATTTTTATGCTCCTCAAATTAAAATATTCAGGTGTAACAAATTGGAGAGGGAAGACTTGTCAAGAGTATTATCAGATGTACACACTGCAGCCCTGCAGACACTGCAATGACATTTACAAGAACTGCTTACCAGGTGTATCAATTATGAATGAAAATGTGCTTAATGACAAAATGGAATTATAATAGTCATTCATGTGGCTGCATCCATGTGTCCTGTTAAGGTAATTTGGATATTAATGTCACAATTTTCTTATGAATCCTCTAGGTTATGTTGGAAGAGGAAAACGAGGAGAAATCCAAGGCTTTTACTCTGAAAACACCCATCCAGGGTTTTGCAGTGATTGGTGTCAGCTGCTGGAGAGTGAAAATTCATTCACTCTTCCAGGTCCAGTCTAAAAGCCTACTTGACTATCCAACTCGTCTAATTGCGTAGGACATATAAGATCGGTTCCAACCAGCACACAGCTTGTTCCGCCTGCTTCAATCGGGTAGGAGGTACCGCCTCTTCTCAGGCAGTTAGACTGCTGAATAAGAACCACCCCGGCTACCTCTTCTCACCTAATCCACTCACTTAACACTACCCAACAACTACAATAACGTGAACTGGACTTTGCATTGTTGCAGCTGCACAAAAGTGACTGTTCTGGTTCATGGTGACTGTTTGCCTTATCCCTTGTTTTTGTCGCTTTCCCCGTTTCCTTGCTATTGTTGATCTCACTTAATCTGTCTATTATTTATATTATCAAACATTGCAATAATTGTGACTGGACTTTGCATCGCTGAAGCACATTCAAGTATACAACATCTTTTTCTGGTTACTATTGATTCTCTGCCTCATACACTTTATTTTTTTTATCTTTATTCCTGTTTGATATCTGCCGCTGTGCCTTGTTACAAAATATGCTCTTGTTGATCTTATTCCTCATAAATTGCACTGTCGACTGATGCCCTAATGTAATTTTGTTGTAACACTGCAATGACAATAAATTGTTAAGATGATCTTTAACTAAAATTATTTCCTTCTAACTTTGCTAATCTAATAGAAGAGCTCAAGTCTGAGAAACACCCTCCTCAGTCTGTTTTCTGCGGACCAGGTTGCCTTACGTGATAGGATTAACAGAATTATACTTTTGTATTTCTTTAATGAATAAAGTGAACATTGTACTACTTTCTGAGGAGGGAGTGTTTTATCAGTTTGTTTTGGTAGTTTGTCCTGAATAATGGTGAGCCTAAGCCCTTTATAACCTTGGAGGGTGTGTGTGTGTGTGTGTTGAATGCAGGTCTTGTGATATGCAACAACAGACCATGAGATGCATTTCTACGACTTCCAAGGTCATTGCTGAACCAAGTTTTGGACTGACAATGGGCTTTATGCCCAGCTGCACTACTTCCTGAACTTCAGCCAGCTCCTTGTTTCCGGTCTGCTATTATTGGTCAAATTGATTAATTCAGGTGTGCTTAACCTCAGTAGTCATGGCAATAATAATCAGACACACCTGAATTAATCAATTTGTCCAATAATGGCAGACAGGAAACAAGGAGCTGGCTGAAGTTCAGGAAGTAGTGCAGCTGGGCATAAAGCCAATTATCTTGATTAATGTTGACTTGAGCACCTATCCATAAGTGTAGAATTGTTTAGACCATCTCCTTGTGAGATTTTTGACGCCTGGCTCTACTGATGAAACTGCAAACTATTCTTCTGTAAATGTTTACTTATTTGATTGAATCTCATGACTCCTAGTCGTTCATCATATCCTGGGTCTTTAAACTATTATCCTCTAACACTAGAAACATGGTATATCTTGTTAAACCATGATATAACATTATACAACTTTTTCAAACTTTCTGGCTAGGCTTTTTCAAGCCAGTTTTATTGGAATTTTACTGTCTTGTTCATGACTGCTGATCATTCTGATTTCAGAACAAATATCAAGCCTACTTAAAAAGTTACAGCTGCTTAATAAACAAATACAAGAATGTTTTAAGTACTGCAAGTGTAAAACTGAACTTAATGATAGCAAAATATTATCTTAAAGGTCACTGAGACAATGTTATTTTTATATTTTAGACAGGACTTTCATTAAGTTTAATGAATGTTTATGTACACAGCAATGAATGCACATATACTTCATTATTTAACAAACATGTATAGTCATAAGTTATATTAATACACATACAAATGCATAATTTCAAGTGTAGCTTTTTTGTTTCTTATGTCTATGATGTTTGTAACTTGAATTTAAGCGAATAATATAAAATAATTACTACTTAAAGTATTTTATGTAAATAGTTAATAAAATTATACAAAATTAATGTATAATTTTATAATTATAATAAGTTAAAACCGGCATACACCTCCGATTTCCGGTTATTAGCGGCAGCTGACATCCGGTTTTATTGGCAGGTATGGTCAGCTGTCAACGGCAGCTACTTCCTGCTGCCAGTGACAGCTACTTCCTGCTGCCAGCTGCCGATTTTTCGCTGAACCCCTCTCAAAAAAACCGGACTTCTATCAAAGAAAACATTTTCAATCAAAGAAAAGCAGTGTTCAAATGTATTTTTTTGAGTCTCAAATATATTTTTGGATTCAAATACTTTTTTTCTTTGATTGAAAAGTTTTTTTTTCATTGAAGTGAAGGTTTTTTTAATTGAAAATATTTTTTTTGATTGAAGCAACATTTTTTTTGATTGAATAATAAAGACACAAATCTACCTTCATATGTGTGTAAACAATCGAGAAAAACTGTAATCAAAAACGAGAAGGCCGTCTCAGCTTATGAATATAAATTAGGTCAATCTGATGTTATTCGCTGATAGAGCGGAGAGTCACGTCAAAAGTTAATTATTCATGAGTCGTACGGCCCTTTCACAGAGACCACGCCCATTTACACTGTTCAGAGCGCCCTTTCAATAAAGCTTCCTCAGTTTGAATCATCATGGCAGCCGGTGAAGCGTCCTTGGTGGCGCTTGGACTCCACTTCTGTAGGAAAAACAAGCTTCTGTCGAAGTCAACCTTGCCTAGTATTATCAGCTGTATTAGAAGAGGTAAGGGTTTTTTTGTGACAAGTGAATGACACTAATGTTTTTATGATAAATGTCGTTACGTTGACATTTGACACTGACAACCTGACAAGACAAGAACACCAAGTTTTTAACTTTAGATAAATAAGAGACATGTAAATCTATGTATGCATGTATAATATATGTGTATGTACTACAGTACGGTATGTAAGTTATGTACAGTATGTATGTTTATATGTATGTACAGTATAGTGTATATGTATGTATGTACAGTATATTGTATTTGTATGTACAGTACAGTATAGTATGTATGTATGTATGTATGTCTGTCTGTATGTATGTACGTACAGTATAGTAGGCCTATGTGTGTGTGTATGTATGTATGTATGTTTGTACGTACGAACAGTATAGTATGTACGTACAGTATAGTGTGTGTATGTATAGCATGTATGTACAGTATAGTATGTATGTATGTACAGTATAGTGTGTATGTATTTATGTACAGTGAGTGTGTGTATGTGTGCTATAGTCATCAGGTACTGTTTGCCCTCATTGTCAGGCTTTTTGTTTCTCATCTCTGGGTATGTTTATTATATTTAAATCACGTCTGACAACTTGCTCCAATCAGACATTTTTATAATACTCTTATCGTGAGGTTCTAGTGTTCTTGAACTTCATTTGTATGTAGCTGAACTTGACTCTTGTCTTTAATATGTGTCAGTGTGTTTTTTGTTTTGTTTAAGTAGTTTTTACTGAAAATATGACATTAATATTATTTTACTTTGTAGGGCTGAATTCACATAAATTAAAGTTTTGAAAAAAAAAAAACGTAACTCTTGAAAAATGCAACTCTCTATTTAAAACCTTGTAGTTAGTGACATAAAACTTTTTTGACTACTAGCCCCTAAACTAGAAACTTAACAGTGTTCCTTCAATATTAGAGAAATAGACATGCTGCAGTCATGCAGATCAACATATGCCCTCTTGTTTAACTCAATCTGGTGAAACACTTTTCTATCCTGAAGGTCTTGCCACAAGTGTGCTGTCTCAGACTGTTGAAGAGCCCAGCGCCACGACCTCTCCAAGCAGCAGTTTTGGCGGACCCTTGGAGCATTACAACAGTCTGATTCGAGATGGACAGTTACGAGAAGATCTGCAGCAAAGGGCTGTTATGGAAAAACTTGAACAGATGCAAAAGAATCTTCGAGGGTACAGCAATGACCGCTCATCGTTTTTTTCAAAGGTAAACTGGCCTAAATCTGCCCAAATATACCCTGCAGATACTGGGAAAGTTTTTTTTTTTTTTTTTTTTTTTTTTTTAACTTAAACTGTATATGTTATTGATTATTTTGCAACAGTTCATCTCCCAGAGAAAGCCACCAAAAGGGTATTACATATATGGAGACGTTGGTAAGTTTTGCAACGTTATGTCGTGGCTTTCACATAAACAGATAAACTTAATTGTACTGGAAATAAATTGCTCAGTTCTTGATATCAATATGAAATTCCTTATTTACAGGAACAGGAAAAACTATGGTTATGGACATGTTTTATAATTATGTAGAGACAGAGAAGAAAAAAAGGGTCCATTTTCATGGATTTATGTTGGATGTACATAAACGTAAGTTTGTTATGACTGATCTTTTAGTTCAGTTTTTAATGAGACTCTGTAAATAAACCTGTACTTAATTAATGTTTGTGCACTGATAATTCTGGTCATTTTATATTCATTCATTTATTGTTTTTACTATATTTATTTAATATATTTTATGACTACCCCATAACATTTGGCATCTATTAAACTGGCAGCACAACATATTTTCAATGTCAATGTCACATTTATTTGTATAGCACATTTCCAAGGCCTAGGCCTACCAAAGTGCTTCACAGTTAAAAGCACAAAACAATAAACAGAGACTGATACACTAAAACACAATAAGTAAAGAAATAAATAAATAACAAATACTAAGAAATAGAATACACATAGATCAAGGCGGCTCCCCTGTGCCAAACGCTAATTCAAATAAATAAGTCTTCAACAATGATTTAAAAATGGACAAGCTACTAGCAGTCCGCACGTTATTTTCACGTGGTTTATTTATTTATATTTTTAAGCAGAGGCTAGAAATTGAGACAAGATCCATTATTTAGTATATATTAAAAATTTGAGGGACTGAAATATTCCTGGAGCCCAAAAAAGACCCATGTATGATTATACTGATGCCAAAACAGTAAAGTTCCCATTATTTGCTCTCACTCAGATAGAGTCATGTTTGTGTAGGAATCCATCGGCTCAAGCAAAGTTTACCCAAAAGAAAAGCTGGGAAAATGGCAAAGGCGTACGATCCTATTGCTCCGGTTGCAGAAGAAATCAGTGAGGAAGCCTGCCTTCTGTGTTTTGACGAGTTTCAGGTGAATGTTTCACTTTGTAATTGTATCATTGCAATCTAATCAAGCTTTGTGGTCACTTCAGTGTGCTGAGATCTTCCTAAGTTATCTTTTAAATCCTCCCAGTGGCAATCAAACTGGTACAGAGAATAAACAGTATTGATTTTTAAGGTTTCTTTTGCTTTCTCTGTTCATTAGGTCACTGACATCGCAGACGCCATGATCCTTAAGCAGCTCTTTGAGAACCTCTTCCTTAAAGGGGTGGTTGTTGTCGCCACGTCCAACCGGCCTCCTGATGGTATGAAGCAAATAACCAAGAGTCAAAATATTGATATGTTGTCACTGGAGTGTTTCATTCGGGTGTGTATGGGTGACATAGTTGCTTGTACTATCATTTCGTCAGTGTGTTGCATTTGCAAGTTTGATTTATGAACTACCAATAGTTATGTTTCCATTGACCTATTTTTATGCAAATTTGGGATATTACTTTAAAAAATGGTTGGAAATGCCAAGATGCACAAAAATTCGAAAAATGTGTATAAAAAGTAAAACGTATGCGCTCAATTGAGGCAGATCTTTTTTTTTTTTTTTTTCAATGAGAATACATGCGAATAAACTACGATTAAAACACATACCAATTAAATCCCTTGATGTGCAAGAAAAAAAACCTCACTGACTTAGACTCAACAGAGGAGGATGTGTTTGGACTACAGGACTAACCATCGGATCAATTTCACAGCATTTCAAATGTTGGTTTGGCCACTCTGAAATGCCCATGGCATCAAAACGATTTGGTATAATTACCTCTCAGAACTGTCTCACACGATTGCGTTCCCAAATATCAGGCATCTGAACGCTAGATAAAATGACATTGCCTTTCGTCTGTGTGCTCTAAGGCCCAATTAATTTATGATGTACTGTAGGAAAAAAAAAACACAGTGGCTTCCGCGATTGAAGTAAAGTGAAAGTTTGGAAACCTATACTTGGAATTTTTTCTCTGCATTTAACCCATCACACATTAGGAGTAGTGAACACACTCACACACTGCAAGCCGTGGACACACACCCAGAGCAATGGATAGACATTTTTGCTGAAGCGCCTGGGGAGTGATTGGGGGTTAGGTATCTTGCTCAAGAGCACCTCAGTCATTTCCTGCCAGTGTTTAGAATCAAACCCACAACCTAAGGGTTGCAAGTCCGACTATCCAACCATTAGGCCTCAACTTTCCTTTTTAATAAAGACATTTTGCACGAATTTCCCTGGAAGTGATTATTTTCTAACTGCTTTATTTGCAAATTTCTGATACTATATTACAATTTTGCACATAAGTTAAATTCGCAACTTTAGATGTAAACACAGCTAGTGACTGTCCTAGCATCACAGAAGTGCAGTTTCTTTCAATAACTCTTACCTGCCAAATTTCCGTTTGTACTGAGAACAATATCTTGTTTTACAGATCTGTACAAAAACGGATTGCAGAGGGTGAACTTTGTGCCATTCATCGCTGTGCTAAAGGTAAGCACTTCAGCATTGTTTCTTATCTAATACATTTAGCACAGTGTGGATTGCTCTTACTTGCTGTACTTGATGCGCTTGTTGAACTTATGGTAATATGATCAGAAAAGTTTAAGGCTGTGAAACGATTAATCGCGATTAATCACATCCAAAATAAAAGTTTGTGTCTCTACATAATATATGTGTGTGAACTGTGTATAATTATTTTGTATATATAAATTCAAACACATACATATATATAAATAACACATTTTTCTTAAATATATACAAAATATTTATGTATAGTACAAATTATATATATATATATATTACAGTATATATAAGCAAATATTTCTTAAATGTATACATGCGTGTGTGTGTATTTATATACACAAAATAATTATACACAGTTCACACACATGTATTATGTAAACACAAACTTTTATTTTGGATGCGATTAATCGTTTCACAGCCCTAAAAAAATTATAATGCCTGTTGATTTTGTTCTTTTGTTGGAACAAGTACTGTATGTAATTCACTGGTCAAATGTCTTTTAAACAGGAGTATTGCCAAACACTACGCTTGGATTCTGGAATAGATTATCGGAGAAGAAATTGCCCTGCAGCCGGGAAACTCGTCTACCTGTGAGTAAATGCATTATGTTGTGCAAAATGAGATGTTACCGCATTAGTTTAGAGCAGTTTAGTTATGCAAGTTGACTCATTCTTTAAACACAGACATGCATCTTTAAATTGATTCCTGATATTTAAAGCTGTGTAATAAAGTGTAATTTCTGCGCCACTAGCATTACCAAACAAGGTTTCAAAAATAATCATATCCAAAACATTATAGGTCCTTTCACATTGTCATTGTCATTCGGTAAATTATGACACTTTTAATGCAAAGTTGACATTGTTTAAAATGTCTTTGTTATGATAACTTGACATTAACAAAGACAAAAATGTCTTGATTATGACAACTTCACATAAACAAAGACAGAAATGTCTTTGTTATGACAACTTGACATTAACCAAGAAATTATAACTAGTCCAACGTGTTCGACTTCACTTGAGGTAAGGAGAAATATTAATGACTCTATTGTTAAAGCATTTGACAGTGTAATTACCCTTAAAGGTGCATTGCGCAACATTTCATGTTAAAAATAGCCGTTTTCTAACCCATACATGCTTAAACAATCACCTGTTGAGCTGAATGAGCCCTTCTTTGATCACTGAGATCGCCTCTATAATCCTGTACAGTGAAATATATAAGAGGGATTCGGGCTCGAATCTGAGACTGGCCGTGACGTCATGCGCATTCACGCTCGCCTGGCTATGTCTGGCAGGTTTGTGTAGCTATTCGCCGCCGTTCTCCGTATCAGAGAAGACAACCCCAGCGACACAACTCTAGTCAGCTTTCCACAAAAGTAGACGATGGGTTCAAAGGGGCTGTTTACACCTGGTCACTTGATGCGTTTTCTGTGATCGGATAGCTATTCGATCGTGAAAAGACCAGGTTGCCCTCCGAAACGCATTCGAGACGGATTTGAATCCGATCGCTCAAATCACTTGAGGACGTGGTCTGGGCCGTATTCCAGACAAAACTGGACAAGTGTAAATGCATCTGGTTGTTGAAACCAAGCTATATGTCATGTTATTTTAGTCATATGACGACGCGCATCACCTCAGATGAGCAGCTGAGCGCCTATTCATCAAGCCAGCGAGCCGCAATCTATCACAAATCAAAGGGAAAGTAAGTCGCAGACGCTTAACACTACAATCTTCATTAAAAGTAAAGAAATGAAATGATCTTACCAGGGCTGTTGCCGATCTCTCTTATTGCTCTCTTTGCTGATTTTGAAGTTAGCCGATGATTAATAAAATGCAGCTCATATCTGTTGCTTTCAGTGACGTGCACTTCATTAAATCTGTATATGGCGCGGAAAGAGACCGGCTTATAGTTCATTCCAAACCCCAACGCAAACTCCACGTGAGACAGAGAAAATAAAACTTCAGTCTGTCCAGTGCCAGGCGTCGGAATAAGACGAGAGTCAACATCGAAGAGGCTTTCAACAAACGGAGAGATCTCCGGTCTGCTCTAGGGCTCAAACGGGTCCTGTACAAAGTGATAACTGAACGTGTTTCCATAATAATTCAATCATAAGTGGATACAGTAAGCACAGGGAGATAGATGGAAACAAAAACGGAAGTTTTCTACTACCCCCGTTTCCCCCTCTCACACACATAAGTGTGTAATTTTCTCGAATGCCTTTCCTTTCATATATTTTAAATGACCTGCAGATTTATTACTGTATTACCTCATTATGACTGTAACTAAAGATGTGTGCCGCACAGTGTGCGGCTGATGCTCCTTAGGTTATGAACAGCTCGTGCAAACGTGCGTATGTGTGTGTGTGTGTGTGTGTGTGTTCCTCCATGAACGCGCACAGCTCTGGTTGCAGTTTCGCTTGTCGCCAGAGGGGGCGTAGTTCTGCAAAAACTCAGATACTTGCGTTTAGCTCCTTTAATGACATCTTTATAACTAGTACAATGTGTTCCACTTTACTTGAGTACAAGTAAAATATTCCTGTCACAGTTATAATGGTGTCATGACAACCAAAGTTAAAACCAACCATAACATATGACAGGGTTATGTAATGTTTAGGGCTGCAACTAACGATTATTTTGATAATCGATTAATCGGACGATTATTTTTTCGATTAATCGGATAAAAAATTTATTTCATTTTTTTGTTTATTATAACTAAATAAAACCCTAAAAACCACACTCTTTTGTGTGTTAAACAATCTTCTTAATACAGACAACTTCATTATATAGAAAAACAACAAATAAAAAAAATATATATGACTATAACCTATGACAAAAATGCTATTGTAAACTAGATTAGTGGATAACTCAGAAAAACTTAGCCTAGAAAAATCACAAGTGCACAATAATTTTATAAAATCTGAACATTTAGTGAAAAAAACATTCCTTAGTGGGGAAAAAATAAGAGACAATAAGTGTAGCACTATCTCTGGTAAAACGTTACACATTGCTCTTTGTATTGTTGTTATACATTCATGAAAAACATCGTAAAAATCAGATGCACAGCTGTTTAGTGAGGAAGCAATATTGACTGTGTATTATACAGTATCTTTGCAATAGTTTATTCAGCCTTTTCTTTTAACAGTTTTAAATTTCATTTAGGCTACTGTGCACGTGAAGAACAATTATAGTGCGCCGAGTCTACTCTAGTGTTGTGATCTAACAGACACTCAGTAGAAAGTGATTAAGTTACAGCAATAAAAGTCTAGCAAGATAGTCATTATATTACGAAACCATAGACCTTTATCTACGGATCAATTATAATAATAACATTGAATCATCTTGGAAAGAGTTTCATCATGTTAACTGTTGTAACGCGACGCGCTGTTTGAACACCGAATAGAGAATGACTGACAGCCGCAGTGGAGGGAAAAGCTTACGTTAACTTGAATTTAATGACTTAAATATACATTTCTATCTCACATTATACTACAGTATGGCTTCATAAAGTATACACGATTAACGCAGGTCACATATTTTGGTTTCAAAACGGCGAATTTGCCGAAAGGTAAATGATTTTCGTGTATGCTGCATATTGATAGCGGTTTCCTGATGCCCGCAAATTAGTTCAAACTCACGGAATCAAGAATGCGCATGCGAGACAGAAGATAATGTGCTCCAAACCGTCCGTGTTGCGCACAGACCGGCGAGGAAGAGAGACTGCGTGTGTGCCTCATGAAGCGCACGTAAGAAGCGCATGTAAGAAGCGCATGTAGCATGTAAACAATCCCCGTGACGTAATCAGACCAACTAATCGATAATGACATTCGTTGACAACGATTTTCATAATCGATTATAATCGATTTTATCGATTAGTTGTTGCAGCCCTAAATGTTAACACAAAGCTAAATAACTTCTTTAAGTTTGATAATGGGCTATATGCACGCATAAGTTCCGCATTTGACGTAAGGATGCTCGTCCATTTCCGGTTGTGTAGATTAAAGCGGAGGAAAACCGGAGAAAACGGGATTATGACAGAGTCTTCAATATTTACTGTCCTCTCGTCTTTGAAACGAAACGTACATACGTTTAGATGTAATTTTATATATAGTTATGTTTATTTAATATAATTTTAAAAAGAAGCATAAACACAACGAGGGGTGTCTGTTTTATCTGTTTTTGTGACTAACGTTTCATTAGTATAACCATGGAGTATTAAATTCAATATAAATTCTCGGGATTGCATTGGACTCTATGATCGGCGGAAGTTATCGAGCATCCTTAATCCTTCACCGGAAATAACGCCGTGCATAGAGCCCATTAGACCTGTTATGACATAACTGTGACAGGTTGACAGGTTATGATTTCTTAATGTTAAGTTGTCATGAGAAAGATATTTTTTTTCTTGGTTAATGTCAAGTTGTCATAACAAAGACATTTTAAACAATGTCAACTTTGCATTAAAAGTGTCATAATTTACCGAATGACACTTAATGGCAACAGTCATAAACATTCATAAAGACTCCTTCATATTCATGACAGGTGTTATGTCATGTTTATGACAGTGTCATGTCAGTCTTGTGCACATCCCTTCAAATAAAGTGTTACCGTCACTTTATATTAAGATTGAATAGGAATAAGTATTTAACATCCAAAACATGACATGCTTCAGCCTGAACAGTGAGTTTTAGCCCTTTGACCAAGTATCTGTGAAAAAAAAAGTTGTATTATGGAGTGAATTATTTATCAAAACTTTTTTTTTAATTTAGTTCCAGTGAACCCAATGTTGATGCAACACTCGACAAGCTGTTTGATGACATGGCCTTTAAACAGAATGACAGTAAGTTGGTTGCTGATGGTTCTGGTCTTGTTTAAGTAGCTGATGGTGGATCAGTAAAAACACCCTAACAAAAGAATTTCTTAAGACAGACCATTAGATGTCATAGTTCTACAGATGTGAATGTGAGTTGCCATTATATATACAGTGTGTATATATATATATATATATATATATATATATATATATAATTGCACCCAAAATTCAAAATTTGTGAATTAAGATTTTTTATTTTTTATTTTTTTACCAGCCATGTTATGCATTTGATTCAGGTTAATTTTGTTTATCACAGTTACCCGACCCAGATCTCTAAAGGTAAATGGAAGGATACTGACGCTTGACAAAGCATGTGGGACCATAGCAGACTGCACCTTTGAGGAGCTGTGTAACCGGGTAAGCTTGTGTTTTCCATGCCAACTCACTTTCAGTCATTAAAATGAACTAGAATCAGTGAGTCTTGTGTTGTTTTTTAACTCTTAGCCCATAGGAGCCAGTGACTACCTGGAGATGTGTGCTGTGTTTGACACAATTTTTATCCGAAACATTCCTCTGCTTACTTTGAACAAGAAGACGCAGGCCAGACGCTTCATTACTCTCATTGACACACTATATGAGCACAAGGTAAGTCATGAAACACTTGTGGTTTTTGTTGAAAGGTCTTAAAGGAACCTCTGACCTCTGAGTTTGGTGGAATCTCTCCACAGGTTCGTGTGGTGCTTCTAGCAGAAGCTCCATTAGATGAGCTGTTTGTTTGGGAACATCACGACGATCATGATCATCATGACACTCATGTTTTATTGGATGATCTGGGCATTACAAGGGTAATTGACAAATATTAAAATCTTTGAGAATCTGTCCGTCCGTCCTTACTTGCGTACGTACACATTTGCAGTCAAAAATATTCAACCCCCTGGAGACTGTAAGAATTTATAAATGTAGGCTTGTTAAGGTATATGATAAATATATTATTTAGCCTATGCATGAGCAAAAGTTCAGAATCAAATATGGCCAAGTCAAAAGAGCTCTCACAAAAGCTATAGAGAGCAAATTGTTTTATTACATTAGAAAGTCTGTGGCTACGATAAGGTTTCCAAACCACTTAAAAATTCCTAGAGACTCAGCTGGCAGCCTTATTCATATGTTTAATATTTGTTGTACCAGAAAACATTTGAGGGTGTTGAAGAAAAGGCACAATATTATTAAGGGGAATAAAATGTTTGATCAGAGCAACTGAGAAAAAAACCCTCTTAAAGACTTGCAAGATGGTCTCATGAAAGGCGGAAGAAACATTTTAAGAGCATAAGAAGAATACTAGACAAGCACAAACTTCATGTTGGGACATCTTGCCAAATGCCACTCTTGACCAAGAAGAACATAAAAGGACAACTTGAATATGCTGAAATGTTGACATGTGGAGTTCTGGAAGAATGTTTTATGGAGTGATGTGATGAAACTGGAACTTTTTGGACCCATGGATCAGTCTGGTGCAAAAAAGGCAAAGCTTATTAGCAGAAGAACACCATCTTCATGGTCAAACATTGAGGCGGGCCAGTCTTGTTATGAGGAGCTTTGATGTTGCAGGAAGTGGAAATCTTGACTGTATGAAGGACATCATGAATTCTTTGAACTATCAAGCCATTTTGGCAAAGACGAGATGATGCCGAGACTGAAGCTTGATGATCAATGGACTTTCCTGCTGGACAGCCATCCGTACACATCCAAATCTACTTAAGCTTGGTTCAGGGATCAGTCACAAGTGGCCTATACAATCTTCACAATGAAATCTCATTGAAAATATGTTGTGGAATTTGAAGAAAGCAGTGGTGACGTGAAAACCAAAGATTTTCTGTGACCTGGAAGCTTTTTAAGCGAGGAATGGGCGTAGATTGCAGTAGAGACGTGACTGAAGCTTTTAAGCACTTACTGGCAGCGTTTATTGGTGGTTATAAAGAATAAAAGATTCTCCATAAAGTTTGAATCTTGGGGGTTGAATAATTTTGCATACAAATGTTTAGAGCCAATTTTATTTTATTTTTTTCTCAACAACTACGTTCTCAAGAGTCACTCATTAATACAATTTCTATAAAAGTTTACTGATGGCTTTGTTGAATTGTTTTCATCGTTTCATCGCAGGTCAAGGGGATTTAATCATTTTTAAAGCAACTATTTCTCTATTTCATAAATTGCTTCTCAAGAAAAATGTTGACAACAGTTGTGTGGCTAAATATTTGTATAGAAGCCGTGATACATTGTTTTCGGGATCCTTTGATGAACAGAAAGTTCAAAAGCAACAGCAAATTTTTTGCAATGTTAAAAATGTCTTTACTGTCACTTTTGATCAATTTAATGCATCCTTGCTGAACAAAAGTATTAGTTTTTTTTTTTTTTAAGGAAAACTTTACAGACCAAATTCCAAGTTTTGACCAAATTCCAATCACATGAACTATAGTTTTTCATAATATGAAAAAATTTGAGGATATAATGAGCTAAATTATAGCTTTCGGTCCTATTACCTCCAATGCTGCCCCAAAACCGCCATTTGTTTCATTAATGTACTCAAAAAAATCTCATACCTGTAATACAACAGTATTTTAATGGTAAAATATCTAAACATAATGTTACTGCATGTAATTTTATGCTAATAACACTGTTGAAAACACTGTTGAGATTGGTTACGGTTGGTGGCGTGTGATTAATTGTCATTAAAATGTCACTGCATGAACCTACAAATGATAGACTAAGAAAAAATATGTAATTGAAAATAATACGTGTAGTTGATCTCTTCACATTGATTTGATTATCTCTTCTAATGTGTCAGGATTCAGGCAGCTCTCTGGCGATCTTCACAGGAGAGGAGGAGGTGTTCGCCTTCCAGAGGACGGTCTCTCGACTCACTGAGATGCAAACAGAGGAGTACTGGGTTGCAGGAGAGCGCAGCTCTAAGTAGCTTTTATCATTACTAACTCCATATACAGCTGACATCTCAACTATCATAAGACTCAGCCTCTCGTGAGGTCTTGGGTTCAGCTCCATTTTGATTTGGTGAGGACTGTATTTTAATCAGAACTGTATGGTATAATGCTGCACTTTATAAACGCACATGCAAAAATGAACGTGACACTTGAAAGATAGGCAGGTTTTTTTTGGAGGAGTCCGGATGCAAATCTGCCAAAGATGTGTTTAAAATCAGCCTGCCTTTCTGGTTTATAAAATGTTTTATTGAGAGGTTATTGATATGCTACGTATTTAAGATAAAATTATTTGAAGTTTAATTGATGTCTTTTTTAAAGCTTTCTATAGTGCTTCTGTTGCAGGTGCTTTATTCATTATTGTTTGCATTAATAAGAGACTATTAGTCTATTTAGGTCTAAGGAAGGAGACATGGTAACTTTGCAGAGCCGAGAGATTCATTTATTCATTGGTGATACTTGCTAAGTAAAGCTCATACTTAGAATTATGGATTTAAACAAACCCCAAATTCGAAGTATTACTTTTTGGTGTTTATACCTGAAGCACACATCGTGCATGAATGATGCCTCAAATTGTGTGGCTTGATAAGAAGTGTGCTATTACTATCTTTTGTGATCACTCATGCCTACTACAGACAGTGTGATTTCATTACAAATCACACTGTACAACATGGATCTAATAAATAAACTTGGGTACATATCGTACCCTGTATGTAGACTGTACGATGATGTCACCTATTGAGTCGTAGGCTCAGACACAAGTCAAGATAGTATAGAGGAATTAAACATCATCCGCATGCACTAGTGGTAAACAAATAGAGCAAGATGAACACACTTTGGCAATTGTGGTTTTTATGTGCTGAAAAAGAGGAGGAAGCAAACAGAGAATGTGGATGCGGTCATGGCTAGTGTCAAGAGGCCGACCTCGGCATGACAATTTTGCAAATGGAGCTCGAGGTAAGTCATTTTAAGTTTTAGCTCCATGCCGTGTTGAGGAATATGCCATTTCATGTTGCATTTTAAGTAGACGTACAGAAGTCACCATCATTGGTCATCTTTTGTCTGGGACAGCCCAAAATTATACAATGTGTACCGAGCATTAGAGAAGCAGCTGCATCGCAATGTCTTGGAAACAATTCTCATTTCTGTAATCAATTTTCATTTACTGTCCCTGTTATTCTAACATAATAAATAAAAATAAGTTGTATTGGCAGTAATGGACATTTAAATATATGTTTTAAATCATGTAAACGTCTGTGAGATAGACTACGGCAAAGAAAATCTAAGATTTTTCTTTCATTTCAAATGCTGCAATATGCATATTTAATGAAACTCACATATACACTGTACATATGTATATGTGTGTGATTAATTAAAATAATATTGCAGTAGATAACAATTGTAAATACATGATTTACAAACGCTCTTAATGGCCACATAAAAAGGTTTTTAAATGCACAATCTAATTCGTTTTTTTCTTTTCTTTTGGTTTAAAAAATATGAGATTCTCTGTTTTGGTGACAGATTTTGAGATCCAGTCGCGTGTTCTTCAGACGATGAAAACCTTTAGTTGCAGTCTACTGCAATGCTTAGCTTGTCTAGAAGAAAATGATTGGAGAGAGTGTATGAAATAAGAGCTCTTGTGATGGCATATCACATCAGTGTAATGTGCGTGGCAGTGGATCGCGAGCTTCAGCTCTGTTCTCCGGCCCTTTAAGAAGCAGTTCCTCTAACTGGATCCAGGGGGCGCACGACCCGTGTGTTACCGTTCTTTTCTTTAGTTTGCAGCGGAGCAGCAGCGCATTAGGGGCTTTGGTAGTGCTGGATCGCCCGGGTTGCGGGACGCAACGTCCTGCTCCGACATGGAAGAGGGATCATGGAGGTTTTTTGGGAAAAGCGGCGTGTTTGTTAGGACTTATTCTTGTTGATTTGCGGAGAGGCTGATGTGGAGGTATGACTTGATCATTTGAGGATACTTTCGCTAACGCACAGCCTTCCTAATCGCTTTAAATCCATTTTTTTTTAAAGACGGCAGCTGCGTTCGGAAACGAAGTATCTTTTACAACATGATGTAATGTTACAATGTAACACGTTTGCAGCGCGACGTCATGCAACAATGTAACAAATTCGAGCGTCCGCTCTGTTACACTCTTTATGCTTTTTGAACCACGGAAGCTTCATTAAACGAGCATTTTCGCTGGTTTATTTGTTTTCCTGCGGACTCTTAAAACTAACCAAATCGAGCGAGATTCTCATACGAATCCGTCTTTGTTGTGAGCGGACATAATGTACTTGAACGCATTTGTAAATATTCCTAAACATCTCATAACATCAATTCGATACTCGAAGTGTCCCGCATTGAAATGTGGACTCTAGAAGTGATCCATTAATGGCATGCACGAGGGCACTGCTGCCGTTGTGTTCAGAAAAGCCGTCCATTTCTCATTCATTTGAAGGAGTCGAGGAAATATGGCAGATGAGATAGATAAGCCCTCGGCTGTGGACGTGGACGTCGACATAGACCCTGATTTCGAGCCCCAAAAAAGGCCCAGGTCTTGCACCTGGCCTCTGCCCAGACCAGAGTCCAATGCTGGCAAAGCAGAACCAGGAGAGGTGGGAATCATCCCCGAGGAAGAGGTGGATGAAAATGGCACTGATGATGCGCGTGCATCTGGTGACATTACAGGCGCATCAAAGCCAGTCAGTGTCACAGAAGGAAATGAGAGTCCTACTGCTCTTGCCATAGAAACCAATGTTGCTCTCAGTGATAAAGACACCTATGGCTCTCCTGTTTCTTCCCAGCATGCTCTGCCCTCCGCCTGCAACGACTCAGGCGTCAATGGTCTGGTTCCTCTGCAGCCCAGAAAATCCTCTGCCCGCAGGAACGCCTGGGGAAACTATTCCTACGCAGACCTCATCACTCAAGCCATCGAGAGCACGCCTGAGAAGAGGCTGACTTTGGCCCAGATTTATGATTGGATGGTCCGGAATGTGCCATACTTCAAGGACAAAGGTGACAGCAACAGCTCTGCGGGATGGAAGGTACGTCAGGTCAAAGAGACGGGCTGGATTTTAACCTTGAGAGTGTTTATGTTTGTGATATATGTATCCATTTGTTGCAGGCAGACTTCTGTTACACTGCTTCATGGCCTTGCTTATATTTTTACAGGGTGGTAAAAATGCACAGATGCTGGAAATGTGGACTACTAGTCATGTCATGTGTGGTTTGCTGATTAAGTGAGGCTGCATTCATGCCAAAGGGCGTAACAGAAGATGCATTGAGCAAGGTGCCACTGATAAACTGTACATTTTAAATGGCCCCTTGCCTTATTTCCAAGTATTGAAGCTTGATAACAAACATAGTCATAGACAATATCTATAATATTTCCAATAATCTATTGTATCATCAATATGAATTGATTGTATATTTTATCTCTCTTTTTTTGAGTGTTGGCATTTTCAACGCTCTCTTCTCTTGTTCAATGTTTTATTTTAGGGATTAGCTGGGCTGGATAAACATGGAATCAAGTCTAATGAATGCTCTTGGTGTTTGAATTAGAGAAAAACCTCAGGAAATCCCTGTGCAATCCTGCAGATGTGTTTAGAAAGAAGATTCGGCACCTTCACAAACAAGCTATGCCAAGTGCGCTATAAGTGCTTGTTAATTTTTTATATGATTTGATGAGGATACTTATTTGAATCCGTTTTGAGGCAATGTTTGGTTTTCAAATTAAACGACTACAGTGATTCTGTAGTCATAAATCCTTTCAATTTGCGAAAGCATACATTTTGGTACGTGTAAGAAAAAAGGTCCGTTCTTCCTACCAATCAGATTTTACGAACGGCCAACATGTTCAGTGCAGATAAAGCATCCCTGCAGAGTGTTTGCATCTGCCTGCCACTGAATGAGGAAAAAAGAGAAACCATAGGCATATCGTCAGTGTCGGGCTTTCCATTGGCTGTTTGGTCCCCACCTCCACTTCCTATTGGCTCTCGGGTACAGCATAAGAAGCAATCAGCTGACTGGAAACTATGTAGGTCAGTGTGTAGCAACGTGTGAAGAGCTTTGGTGTTTGACTCTGAGATACAGCATTGTGTGTAAACTGGCAGAGCTCCAGTGCTGTTCTGAGTGGTGCTTTGCTCAAAAGGGACTGCATCATGGCTTTCAGATGATTTCAGCCCTTATTTTCATCCATTATAGTTATTCTTTATGGTCCTGTGTGGATTTAATTCAATAGAAAGCGGTACCACAGAATTTTTAAGATGATTTTCATTGCTAAATTTTCACATACCCTGACACTCTATTAAATGCTATGGGTTACTAATATGAGCAGTTTAGGAACGGGTAAATCTGTTAAGAATGCTTTTATCTCATGTCTTTCCCCTCAAATTCATGTTATCGTAATGCTGAACCCTCATTATATATCAATATTAACCTAATCTTTCATTGTAATGCAGATTTAAATTAATTATGAAGTGCATTTGTACAATTCTAAGCATGCGTCATGGTGTATTTGCTGAAGTGAATTGAACTTATTCTGATTTTGAGAGTAGGTTTTCCTCACATTGCAGTAATCAGGATAAAAATTAATCGTCACAATGCAAAAATAGGCTTAATTTTGAGGGGATCTGTGATTTTATATATGTCTTTATTTGTGTGATTTACACTTTGGTTACATAGTCACAGGAAATAGGGGGTCCTGGTGGCATACAGGTTAATGATCAAGCCTCTTAATGCTAAATTTACAGATTTAGTGCCCAATGGGGGTGAGCCGTGTCCATTGCACTTGTGCCCTTGTTCAAGTTGCTTAACCTTAAGGTGAATTGAGTACAGCTGAACTGTAGCTGAATTTGCCATTTCGGGAGATGCTTTTTGTACATCAATATGGTCAAGGCAGGTCAGAACAGCACTACTTCATCTCGGTTTCCTTTTGAAGCCTTCGCTGAGAATTTTCAAGAATATTATAAACGTAGAATGTGTGTGAAATGCTTTTTGATTGCATCTGCAGAAAAAGCTAACATGGATAAAATAAACATTGAAACTGGTTTGATCACTGATTCAGTTTGTCACTGACGATACTGTTCTCATTGTAAGCCTAGTTTGTGATGATCTGTTTTGTAATCGATGTAGCCGTGATTGTCAACAAACAATCCGATGCGTGTGTCTTAGATTAGATTCTCAATCCAATCAATTCAGTTAGCCAGCTTAACAAAGCAAAAAAAGGAGAACTGCTTACGTACTTTACCAATGTGTAACTTGGGATACATGTTGTCCTTAGAACAGGAAAAAGTTCTGTCTCGGATTAATCCCAGTAATCCAGTAGGCTTGAAGCAAAGGCATTAATGGAAGTGTTGTGTCATGAGGTCTGTCCATTCACTCTTTTGAGAAGTTCAAAGGTCAGTAAAGTGATGTTCACAGGACAATGTTGAGTAGAGACCAGCTTTCTTCAAGTTGTATCAGGCACAGCATTGGTAAATGACTATTCATCTAAAAGGAAACCCATTTCTCGCTTGTGAGTTTTATCACATCTCCTGATGCTGCATTATGGATTGCTGTAGCTTCTGTGCTGCAGTCCACATTAATGCAGCTTCACTGCGCTGCACTCTTACACTTTGTAGATGATTGAGGAATTCTCACTCCGCTTTCTCTGCACTGGAAAAATCCATTGTTAGATGCGTAACTAGAAAAATGTCACATTACTGTCTTGAGAAAATCTTGGTGAGCAAATGTTGAGGTATCCACAGCTTTACATACATTAGTAGGCTTGTATTGGGTGGTTTGTAAATCTATTCTATTCAGAGCTCCAAAATGTAAGTAGATTTCGTTAGTGATTGCACTGGAGTACCGACAAAATTGCCTGTTTTCTCATGCATGCATATGTGAAATGTCAAAAGCCGAACACTCAAAGTTACCCAGTTGAACTGCACAGCACGGACCAATTATCTCGAAAGCCCAACGGACGGTGTAGAGAGGGTTGATTTATTTGAAGTCTGGTCTTGACTGCACAGCCCAGACCAATTTGAACAGTGTGAGAAATCCAAATGGGCACTGCCCTTCAATTTTCTGTACTTTCTCTTGACTGGTTTCTTTGTTAAAAGTGAGAATTACAATTATTGTTACATGGTTTTCAGCCGTACACTGGTTACATCACTTGGCCACCGTGGCAACGCCCAACAACACCCTTCCCCCACCATTGTAATTTTTTTTATTTTTAAAATAATTTAGTTTAGAGCCCGACTGATAAAGGATTTTGAAGGCCGACACAAAAATTATTTGATTTTAAAATCCGATATATCGGCCGATATCTTTTTATTTATTATTTTATTTCAGAAACGCTAACAGATTTCCCTAACATAGTTATTTGTAGGTAGGTATTTATATGTTAATTCAACACACTCAATATACACAACAGCATTGACACGGAACTAAGAATTGAATTGATTTTATTTGTTTACTTAGTAACTTGCATAAACTCATTGAAAGTAATTTGAGTTATGCTTTAACAGTTGTTGTTTTTTAACAAAACACATGGACTCTATTGGTCATGACTCTTCAATCCCCGAGTAAAGCAACCAAGTTAAAGTTGCATTGTTCTACTATTGCACTGCAAAGTTGCACTATTGATTCCAAGATTATTTGGTCATTATATAACATTAGCCCATTATTCTGCATTTTAATGGCCAATTGTTTAATGAATAAAGCTGAGGGATTTAAAACTGGCTGTATATATGCATGTCTCAAGCATGCCTTGTCTCAATGATGCACAGCTCACCATCTACTCTTCTCTTCTCTACAGAACTCAATACGACATAACCTGTCACTCCACAGTCGCTTTGTCCGGGTCCAAAATGAAGGAACAGGAAAGAGTTCATGGTGGATGGTCAATCCCGATGGCGGAAAAGGGGGAAAAGCCCCTCGGAGACGTGCAGTTTCCATGGACAACAGTAATAAGCTCATCAAGAGCGCCCGTGGCCGTGCCACAAAGAAAAAGGCAGCTCTTCAGGCTACTCAGGACGGAAGCTCAGAGAGTTCCTCCAGCCTCTCCAAATGGACCGGCAGCCCGACCTCCCGCAGTAGCGATGAGCTCGATGCTTGGACGGATTTCCGTTCTCGCACTAATTCCAATGCCAGCACCCTAAGCGGACGCCTTTCTCCGATTCTGGCCAACCTCGAGATGGACGAAGTTCCTGACGACGACTCTCCCCTGTCGCCCATGCTGTACTCCAGCCCTAGTAGTATGTCTCCATCCACCGGGCTGACCGAACTGCCCCGTCTAGCTGACCTTGCCGGAACCATGAACCTCAACGACGGCCTCTCCGATAACCTAATGGACGACCTTCTAGACAACATCAGCTTGACTGCTTCCCAGTCTCCAGGTCAAGATGAGAGTGGGGCCAACCTACAGGGAAGCCCCGTGTTTACCTTCAGCTGCTCCGGGAGCAGTCTGGCAATTCCCACTGGCAGCTATGGCACTAACTCCATGTTCAGCCCTCCGTGTGTCACCGCCCTGAGGCAGTCTCCAATGCAAACAATCCAGGAAAACAAGCAGGCTACGTTCTCCTGCGGTTCCCTCTTTAGCGAACAGAGTCTGCAGGACTTGCTCAGCTCCGAGTCCAACAGTCACAGCGATGTCCTTCTTACCCAGTCTGACCCGCTTATGTCTCAAGCCAGTGCCTCCCTTTCCTCCCAGAATGCCCGTCGCAGTGCGCTGCTGCTGCGTAGTGATCCCATGATGTCCAATCAGGCTGGGCCTGGAGGACAAGCAGGGCTCAAGAAGGCGTCGCCATCTGGATGGCGGATGAACTGCAGCGAGTCCGACTACCAAAGCTTGATGAAGCAACATCTCCAACAGTCTCCCTTCAGAAGCACATCTATGCAGCTCAACTCATCCGATTCATTGTTGGCTGGTCTCAATGCCAGCGTTTCCACGGTTCATTTGGCATCTCAGGACCGATTCCCATCCGAATTGGATCTTGAGGCGTTAAGTGGGAGTTTCGATTGCGACATGGACTCCATCACTCGCAACGATCTGATGGATGCCGACGGCCTGGAGTTCAGCTTCGATTCCCATCTTATCTCCTCCCAGAATGCTAACCTGACTTCCGAGAGCTTCTCCAGAACCAAACGAACCTCCTCCCAAAGCTGGGTACCAGGCTGATCCGGCCAGGCCCAGGAATGTAGGGACGGACAGAACACCGCATTTGAGCCAACTGTCCACTGTAAAGCAACTGTACATTATGCTGTAGAAAAGCTATCTGACATCCATTGGAATCAGTTTGAGTTAACGTCAATGATTTACCCAGTCGGTGTTGTAGTTGTGTGTTTTGTATTGTCATGATTGAGGCTGGTTTAATGGACGTTGTAAAGTGTTTCACACAATTTAACCTTGAAGTGCTTGCAGGTTAATCTAATTGCCAGTGACTAGGTAATGAACTCCGCTGCTGGAATATGGTAGGTGTAGTATCGTAAAGAAAAGGTTGTCTATATATGAAGACTTGAAGGTTAGTACTTCCCTTTGTCCATCTAGAAAACAAAATCCCTGAATCCACCACTGTGTATAAGGGTGCCTGCACACTAGAGAAAGCTCTTGCAAATGCATTTGAGAGTTGGGACAGCCAAGTAAGAATCTTGAATTCTCTTGTTCCCACGACAGAAACTGGTACCTGCGACTGGGATTGCAGTGAAAGTTAACATATTCTCAACTTTTGGTCGTCACTTTGGCAAACCCTGGCATTTTCTTTGACGTTGCGATAAGTTATCCCAATTGAAATCAAGTCTAGTCTTTACTCTAGTCTGAAGGTGCCCTTAGTTTGTTGTAATGTATTGTAACCAAGATAAATAGATTTCCAGTCCTCACATTGAAACAAACACTTGCCTTTTGCCAAACGTGTCCTCTACTGGACAATTGCAACAATGGCCTGTTTACAATATGAACTATTGAGAATATTTTTCGTTGTCCGAAAAAACGGCCATGAAAAATCTCCGTTTCTCAGATTATTTTTCATAAAACTGAAAAGGGGAAGTTATTGTGTTTTTGTGAAACCAGTGATCATAATGTATCCTTGACTCCTTTTATGGAAAAGTGAACTATGATATGATGATAAGCTATGTATTTAGTGTTCTGCTGTATGAAACTAGTTTGTCAGTGTTTCCCATGGATTTCCCAACCAAACCTGCATTTATCCTGCTCGGGGGTTCCTGAACACGAGCATCTCGATCACCCCCTAAACCGCTTTTACTTCCAATGTCAACCATTTTAGAATAGATTATGAGCTATATATTTGTATTTTTGTATGTGTTTATACACTCACACACACACACACGGGGCCTCATTCATGAAGTAATTGCTGTATACATGATTTATAAAATCGAAGTAGACATTTGTAAAACAAAATTGATACTTTCAATTTGATTAGTGATTATGTGTGCATATACTGTACAGTCTGTATACATGCATGCAACCATTTTACAATTTCTGCCGAAATCAGATTTCTGTTGTACTTGTATTTCATAAATGAGGCCCATGGTGCATCTGTGTATGTGCTGTACACTGAATATGTGTGCGTGTGTTTACACATAAATATTGGATTCATTCGAAACATAAGGTATATTAACAATTATAACATTTGGGACGCTGATTAAGGACCACTAGATGTTTGTGTATTTGTAGCAGGAAAAAAATTAAGCTAAGCATTTGGTGCTAAGTGAAATTGTGTTGGGTCAGTTCACATGGCTGGCATGTTACTTTCTTAGCATTTATGTGTACATTTCTACACAATGGCTGGTGCTAGTAGAACGTGTCCATCGGTTGTTACGGCAGTGTGTTTAACAGTTTTAAAAATGAAAGGCAGCCTCATTGTAGTGTATGGACAAGCTATGTAAGAAAGCACCTACGTTGTACTGTATTTCACTGTTGATCTTGAACATGCCAGACAACCAAATTTGAGGCTGGTGTAAAATAATGCAACTATTCAGTCTGATGAAATAGTAGTGCCATTCAGGGACAACTTGCAGGCGGTTCAATAGTTGTAACCTAATGTTGTTTTAACATCACAGTTGAATGTACCTTTTGTTAAGGTCAGTTTCACACCCAGATTTTTTAAAAGCCTCTTATAAGCAGTGATTTTTTTTTTTTTTTAATAATCTGCTTTTTATAATCAGCTGGAGTCACAGAATTTGAGATGACTATAAAAAGTTGATTGTGCTGTGTTTACCTTTGTTTACTTCACATTGTGTAATCCGTTCCAGCATCGTAAATGGCATCCTCAAAATTGAAATGCTTTTAATTCTTGGTTTTCATATTCTTTGGGTAGAATCGTACTTCACGAACTTCTACAATTTGTATTCATTTTGAATTGTAATCTTTACGAAGGAATTAACATGAATTGTGAAGACGAAACCTGCGTGTGTAGCACCTCACACCACAGTTGGCCGTTAGTTAGCATCCACTCAATGTTTGCTTGACTTTACCTGTGTATTTCCATTTTGGATAATGTAAACAAGGTAGTGCAAGGCAAGGTGCATGTAAATAAAGCTTGTATTACACAATATATGTTTTGTCAGTCTTTATTTTAATATGTCATATAGAATAAGCAACTGCTTTAATGCTTGTGTGTATCTCTGGTCAAACTGATAAACTCTAAAACTGATAAACCTAAAACTCTGTAGCCACATACAGTATATTGAAAATTTGTGTACCATTTAATCTGGATATTTTTGTTATTCCAAGTGAATGTATTAATTTAATCACAGCTACTGCTTTCAGTGGAATCCTGATCAAGGGGCTCTTGTTGGCAATAGTGGTACAGTTTTCTGTGGATCATGACTTAAAAAGGGATATTTGACCCAAAAATGAAATTTGTCACATACTCCCATACTCACCCTCATGTGGTTCCAAACCTGTATGAATTTATTTCTTCTGCTGAACACAAAAGATGATAATTTGAAGAATGATGGTAATCAAACATTTGACGGTAGACTAGCTATTGACATCCATTGTAGTAAAAAAATATATATATATATTATGGAAGTCAATGGGTCAACTCTTTGGTGACCACATGTATGTTTAGCAGAGGGGCATAGAGATCCATTAATTTTTCTGGATGAGGCTAAACTGCTCCTATCACAACTTTTTTTATGGTATATTTTGCTAATATGTATTAATACGTTTATAAAATGCATTGAAGTCAGTATTGTTGTGAAAGGTTAGAATTTGTTGTTTGAAGTGTCTGTTTTTGCAATAATGCCATATACATTTGCAAATGCTGCAGATTCTATTCACAAATTATTGATTTCGATGAACCAAATCACTAAATTTAGAATAATAAATTATTTAAAAAAATATATGTAAATAAAACCAATTGCAATTAGCAGAAATGAACAGGAGTTGTGTGTGCGTTAGGTCTCAGCCCTTCGTATCGGCATTTTTATTCTGCATTTGTGGCTGATTTTGTTTGCCAAATTCTATACAAATGCTGTCTGTTGCAGTCACGTGTGTAAGAGAGAGAGGGAGTGTGAGTGAGCATCTTTGTTCCACACTTGTGCTCTAGAACCAGGCCTTCATTTCTGTGTGAAAAAATTCAGATTATTCTAGATGTATTGATTTTATTGAAAAATAAAAAAAAACTTGAATTTTTTGCCTTTCCCATTCATTTTCAATGTGGGGTTCGTTTGGAACAACCAAATCAAGCTCAGTGTGTTTAGATAGATATTGTAACAAGTCAGAAAATCTTATGCCACTGAGATGAATGGAATTTATTATTATTCTTTTTTAATGAGGACACATCAAATGGAGTCCATAACCCCTTTCCAGGAGATATAGCAAAATACACTTGAAAAAGAATAGTCCAAAGAAACTATGCTCTAGTCTAGGTTATTTGGCTTAAAGGGATAGTTCACTTCAAAATGAAAATTCTGTCATCATTTACTCACCTTCAAATTGTTTCAAACCTGTATGAATTTCTTTCTTTGGCTGAACACAAAGGAAGATCTCTGTAAGCCAACAGTTGATGGACCCCATTGACTTGCAGTAAAAAAAAAAAAAAAATACTATGGAAATCAATGGGGTCTCTTCCTTTGTGTTCAGCAGAAGAAAGAAATTCAACTAAAACAGGTTTGAAACAAACTATTCCCTTTTTAAACTTATCAAACGCCATAAAGTTATCTTTGGTTTTCGTAAACTCATATTTGCTCGAAATATCATGTACATTGACTCTAAATTCTCGCATTTTCTTCCTATTACGCCTCAATTTTGTCAGTTTAAAAAATAATCTCCAGAGCTTGATGTATCCAACACTGTTCTTTTACAGTGTGATGCAACTGAGGTGTTTGATTTACACTGAACAGTGTTTCAAAGGTTTTGGGTTTTGTAACATGGCTTCTAAACAAGCCCAATTTTGTGACAAAGTCTGTGAAGAGATTGTTGGTTTCTGGACAGTTTCGTTTCATTTCTCAACCCAGACTTAACAAGAGGGTTCAGACCTTTGCCAGTCTTTTTCTTTAGCTTCTTTAGAAGGGAATCCAGATTGTCTATGGTAACCAAGGAGATGTGTCTTTTGAAAATGTATGAAATGTTCTCTCAAATAAAGTCCCTGTTGTTGTTTGATTTCTGAATTATTATTTTTTAAATTAGTGTGTATTCATGCACGTGTAGCAATCATGCTCATTCATATTCCCTGTACAATCAGTGGGATTGATTGTGTTAAGAAAATCATTCATAATGTTTTACTGCTCTCTGCAGGGAGGACACAAACCCCTAGTGACAATAGCTGTGAAATGTGGCTCGAGTCCTTGTGCACTCATTGGTGGGATGGCACCTTGGTGATGATCTCTCATTGGCTACCGGCTGCTTTTACCACGAACCAATCGGAGCTCCTGTATCCAAGTCAACTTGGAATGTTGTGCTATTTAAATCCAGAGAAGGTGGATATGATTTATTAAATTATACATTGAGAATCGACTGATTGAAATGATTCTCGCTGTATAGGTTTAAAGTGACAATCTTATACAGACATATATAGCCTATATATTTATAATTAAATATGAATATAAAACTGTCTGTCTGTCTGTCTAAGGCTTGACTAATTCGGTCAACCCAGAAGCTGTTTGGGGTCTTGCAATTTACAAGATCAGTATAAGGACTATTTAATGTGAAATCAAGTAAATAAAAAAGATGCTGTTCATGACTTCAGGTAGAGCTTACATGTCTGTCCTCTCTGCTTGTGTCAGCACAATACAAATGAGTCACTTGCCTGAGTTTTCATCGCCATCTGCAGGTTAAATGCCACATATTGTCCTACATGTAGACACATCATATAATAATACCTTGAAGCAAAGATATTTGCTTTACAGAGATGTGACATGGTTACAGTACTACATTCACACAATATTATTTTGTATGAAAAGATTTACTGAACGTGCCTAAAGGAATACTTATGGAAAAAAAAGAATCAAATAATAGGCTATAATACTCATTCTTTCTTTTGAGGACTCTAATTTGAGCCCTAATAGCCTAATATACTAAATGTGTGTGTGTTTTAACAAACCTAGCTTGAGTTCAGATTTGAAGCTGTGATTTACCGCCATTCATTTGAAGTGCGCGTCTGTTTCTATAACAACTGAGCAACCACCGACACAAACACTGGTGCAAAACGGATGGTGGAACGTATCACACTTTTATAAAGTTCTTTTCGTTTGCATTTTTTAAAAGCTTTTTTTCAATCAAACTGCTCAGTTTTACAGCTGCAAGGACAGAACGGAACGACTTTAAGAGTTTCTGAGCACAAACTTGGACTGTGAATTGAAGATGTCACAGACATATAGACTCGGCTCCTCGGTGAAGGTGGAACAGCTGCAAGAAGAACTATCCGCTCAGATTCAGGCTCTGAGGACTGAGATCGAGGACAATGAGATGTTACAAAATATATCCTCAAAACCATACAGGTATAGTGTTCGTCGGGATAACTTAGTTCACCCTAAAATTAAAATGTTGTCACTACTAACTCACCGTCACGTATTTCAAAACCTAAATTTCTTTCTTCTGCTTAAAGGGATAGTTCACTTTGAAATAATTTTTTGATGTTTTAGCTTATCTCGAGGGCATCCAAGATGTAGGTGTCTTTGTTTCCACAGTATTTTCAATTTTGATATTTTAAGGTCAAACCGTTCTTGTCTGGCAGTCATACAATGGATATGGTCACCACCTCAAAGAGCATGCACAGAGAAGTCCAAATTAAACATGATTTAATGACTCGTAAATGTAAGTACACATTGATGGCATAAGACACGAAACGAGCGGTTTGTGTGAGAAAATGAACAGTATTTATATCGTTTTTACCTCTTGTAACCACAGCCATGTCCAAGTGATCTGAGGGCGTGGGCGCTTTGTGGCTGTGGTTACAAGAGGTAAAAAACGATATAAATACTGTTCATTTTCTCACACAAACCGCTCATTTTGTGTCTTATGCCATCAATGTGTACTTACATTTACGAGTCATTAAATCATGTTTAATTTGGACTTCTCTGTGCATGCTCTTTGAGGTGGTGACCATAGACCTCCATTTTATGACTGCCAGACAAGAACGGTTTGACCTTAAAATATCAAAATTGAAAATACTGTGGAAACAAAGACACCTACATCTTGGATGCCCTTGAGGTAAGCTAAAACATTAAATTCAAATTAATTTCAAAGAACTATCCCTTTAACAAAAATAAAGATATTGTGAAGAATGTTGGTAACAAGTTGATGAACCCCATCCATTATCCCCATCCGTTTTATTCTGTGGCAGAAAGCAGCTTCCAAAATGGCTACCATCAGCAATTGTTTGGTTACCCACATTCTTCAAAATGTCTTCGTTTGTGTTAAGAAGAAGAAAGAAACTCATACAGGTTTGGAACAATTTGAGGTTGAGTAAATGATGACAACATTTTTCATTTTTTGGTTGAAGGTGAACTAACCCTTTGACTCCTGTAACTTTAATTGATGAGTCTTGAGTCATTGACAAACATTATAAATTGAATTATTGTTCATTCTCACGTTAAGAAATGCCATTGGACTTGATTCACCATTCATATTTTGTATCCCAAAATATTACTCTCGCCAACTTTTTCAGCTCTGTCCATATTCCAAAAGATGCGTCTTACTTTCGTATGGAGAGGCAGCAGGTGCTCCTTAAAGCTCTGCAAGTGAGTTTGTAAAGTTATTTGAGTTCTTAATTCGTTTTTCAAGCTCCTGCATCTGTTTATTTGACATCCCTTGTTGTTGCAAATGACCTGCGACTTTAGGTTTCGTCCACAAAGCCTGTTGTGTCACAAGCAGAAGTGGCTGAGAGAGAGATGGAGAGCTGTCTGACACAAGAGCACTCACCTGACGGTCTGCCCTTACTGCTGCATCAGGTCAGTTACGAGCTGTTTTATTGTGCTTATTTCATAACTGATGGACTTTACACAGTTAATGACATGAACTGATTCAACACTGAACTGACTGAAGTCAACACTGGACTCTTGTCTTTTTTTTAGCATCAGAATTCGAGTTTGCATCTGTTATTTTCCTGTTTCTCACTGTAAATCTGCTTTGGAAGAATCTGTTTAAAGTCATATATAAATAAAGGTGACTTAACACAATTAAAATCTTGTATTAAAAGCATTTCTGAAAATATTGGATCCTTTCTTAACAGTTTTACACAGATCAAACGTACAAACTGACACGGTGCAAATACCAGCTGATGCTGAGATGGAGGAGATTCGGTCGCCATTCCACTGTCTTGGAGAAACTATATCCTCAATATAAAGTAATCTCAAATTCTGCATTATAGAATATTTTCATGCATTCAGTGGCAAAAGGAATCTATTAATCCTGTCCCCATTGCTTTGTGTAGAAACAGATCACACATTTAAGCAATGAATTTGAGGATTCTGTGCAGCGGGCACGTCGTCTTGCCGTGTCCAGAGAGAAGGTCCTGGCAGGTGTGGAGAGCCCCGTCGATGTGCTCACACAGGAAGATGTCACCATTTACCTCCAGTGGCTTATTTGCCATCTGCACTCCATCAAAAGCATCTTCAACTTTCTGCATGTGAGAATACATTAAGAACACTGGGTTTAGTCTGAGGACCAATTCTCACTGTTTAATAGTTGCTTATTAGCCTGTATATTACTTGCATATTGGACCTATAAAGCACATATTAATGCCTTATTCTGCATCACCTTATTCTATACCCCTTAATCCTACCCAATACAGAAACTTAACCACTTACTAACTATCAAACGAAAATTGTGTCATCATTTACTCACCCTCATGTTGTTCCAAACCTGAGTTTCTTTCTTCTGCTGAACACAAAAATAGATATTGTAGAGAATATTGGTAAAAAGACAGTTGACGGTAGCCATGAGCTGGGTTTACATCCAAACTGGAAGCAAATCTTTTCCAAGTTCGCACAAACAACAGCAAAACAAAAACAAATGTGTTTTCATCAAGTTCTTTGGCTAATGACAGTAGTATTGGTAACCTAGTAACCAACAGTAAATAAAACACCATTAGCAGAAACAGCCCCTACAGTCAAAGAGTATAGAAGAACAAGAGGCGAAACTCTGATGCTTTTTTGGTAACAGCCACTAAGTGGCGCGGCCGCCATTTTGGGGTGAAAATTCCAACTTTAGTTACTGGACAACTAGCCTGGGAAAACCCAGACAAGTTCCAGCAAATTTAGATTTACTCTGAAAGTTAGTCTTGCAAAGACCTCATTCTAGCCAATTTCCAATCCTCCGAAATCGCGGCACCAATCAGAAACATTGGGGCGGGATTATACGATGACAACAGCACAACGACGCTGAAGCAGATTTTGTACATTTACAAAAGGGTATGACGGTTATGGTTGAACACCGTCATTAGAACTCTATAATCGCCAAAACCATGTTATTAAAATACTTTTTTCACAAATATTTTTTATCATAGAGAATGTTTAAATACTAATATCAGCTTACTAGGGAAACGGAGGCCGAGTTAGTGGTGCTTCAGAGACTGCTACTGCTGGAGATGATTCGGGAGTAGTCTGTGCACCTTTATACTGATCAGAGCATACGCTGACACAGAGATAGATATAGACAGAGTAAAGACAGAGTAAAGCCTTGTTTATACTCGACGCGTCCGCACGAGTGCGAAGGTGCGTGGCAAAAATGATGCATTCGGTGCGCAAGACCGACCCCATTCCCCTTGGCTGTGTGCATGGCTTTTTTTTTAGCGGCGTCTGACGATGAACGACTACAAGCCGAATCTGCCCGAGCACGTATGTCTCACCCATAGACAGTAAAGTCTCACTATACCGATATTGCAAAGTTCATTGCAAAGTTTTTTTGTTAAAGGAGAACTCTGGCGCAAAATGAACCTTTGGTCTAATTACACATTGTTACCTAGTCAATCGTTATCTGAGATTCGTTTTCATGATTGCCGAATGTAAATAGTTTTATCTCTAAAAACAGTTTAGCCTATAGACCCTTTTACAGTTGGTAAACATGGTGACGTTTTTTTGTGGGCGGAGCTTAGGTGGAGGCAGAAAGATCCATCTGGCCGCTTCACTAACGCTAGTTAGCAAGGATTGTTAGCTTGTTTTTTAACAATGACTGGAGAAAATCCGATATTATCTTAATGTGTAAGGTCCCTCAGTGTCTAGGACCGCGATTGTTATTTCCAAAAGTTATTTTTAACGGACGGAGGACGGAACCAGATTGGCCGACCTGTAGCCGCCTACACGCTCACTCAATGCATGGACGATCTGACAGGATTAACGTACGTTACCTCGGCTGAGTGGCCTGACTTCTACAACTACCTTATAGAGAAACCGATCGTAAAGAGAAACTGAGGCATATAAATCTTTAGATGCCTATATGGTCCTGTACAAGACTTGTGTGTACGATCCGCAGTTCTGCAGAGTCAGCGCCGAGACCACGACAATGTAAAGAGTGACATTACAGTGCGATTTTAATGATGTGAATATTTTCTAGAAATAAAAGTTCCAGATACAGCATATTCATTTTTCATCACTTCTTGCACCAAACAACACAACAAGATGACATTTAATAATAGTAAAAATTATTTAAGCTCCTTATTATGTAGCCGAATCTGTGCTGTTTTGCATTGACCGCCTCCAGTTTTCACTTTGTTTTGCCTCCAGCTAGCGCCGTGACGTAACTGTGACGTCGGCGCAAAAGGGGTCTATAATGCTAGTATAACGCTAGTATATAGGGCATAGAGTAATGACAAATAAAAATCGCTTGTTATTACCACTAACAAGGCTCAAAATAGCCCCACACTAACACGGTAGCATAATAAGGGTCCCTACATTCAAACCGAAGCATTGAGAACTTTGTCAGTGTCCATACAGTTTAATAAGAAGATATTTTATACAAGTACATACAGTCAACTTCGCGAATACAGGAAGAAGCCATCGTTGAAAAATAGTCTCTACCAGTCGATCTACGAACGCTGATCCAAGTGCGCTGGTGAGATGTGAATAAGGTGATAAGGTGAGCGCGAACATTAGGCTACAGTACGTGTACATATTGAAGAGAAGAAAATGGTTCGTGTTTGTGTTTCTTCCGGAAACAACGGACCATATGATATTCTGTACAGTTCAGCGCACTTGGATTGGCGTTCGTAGATCGACTGGTAGAGACTATTTTTCAAAGATGGCTTCTTCCTGTATTCGCGAAGTTGACTGTATGTATAAAACATCTTCTTATTAAACTGTATGGACACTGACAAAGTTCTCAATGCTTCGGTTTGAATGTAGGGACCCTTATTATGCTACCGTGTTAGTGTGGGGATAGTACTGCAAAAAAGACTGTTTACTGTAAAGCTATTCTATTGCTGTTATATATTTATTGTCCAACAATTACAGTACAGTTCTAGTACAACATTTATTTGCGGAATACATTTATTTCATTGATCACTTATTTTTGTATGTAACGTTATGTGTACCTCCTGGGAAACGGTCTAATGTTATTATAACTTTATGAACTGATATCACTTTATTCTTACCTGTCACACTTAATGTGGAGATTAATATAATTAATTAAATCCTTGAACTGCCCTGTCTCAAGTTATGTGGGGGGAAAAGCCTGGTTAAGTAGCAACTTCTTGGACCTAAAATGAGTGGGCCCAATGGTAGCGCAAGATAGGTGAGGTGGGAAGGCCGAACAATAGGCCAGGGCAAACAACTGGAGAACAGGCTGGTCTGGCAAGAGACAGCTCCAGACACAACAGCAACATCTTGAGGAACCAGTGGCTTGGCACAGAGATGCAACTGCTGAACCACCAGAGCTGGCTGCCAGGCCAAAGAGAGTCAATGACCAGGGAGGACACAGGAGCCAATACAGGACAAGTCTAGACAACATGAGATAAACCAGAGAATGTCTATTTGAAGAGAATTGGCACTGGCTGGTTACTTCCGGGTTCTGGACTGACTGCAGTAACGCATCTCTGTCCATGCGGGGGCGCTCGCGGTCGAGTGCAGAATGAATGGGAGTCAATGGGGTTTAACCCCCAGAAATCCACTTTTCTCAGGATGTAATTTTTTGTCAAGTAATTTGAAAGTTGCATTCAAAGGGGAGGGCTAAGAAAATACACTCAGCTGAAAATTGCATTTTTAAGTTCACTTATCTGTTCTAAAAATAGCAGATAGCAGAATGCAGAATAGCAGTACCAGAATGCTAGCGTGTTCCGGCCAACAACAGCCTAACCTGTAAGAAATCAAAAGGACATAAGTACTCGTTCATTCGACTTTTGGCCTATAATCTATATTGAACTTGCGGAATCAACAATAAAATCTATTTTGATTTAACCCAAGCAGGAGAAAGAGACAAATTTATCCGTTTAGCCCCATAGACTCTTATTCATTCTGCTCTCGCCCGCGATCACCTCCAGTGGAATTCTAATGGAACTGCAACCAAGATGATGCACAATGGGGCTAATAGGAAGTGCCAAGGCTCTCTGTTAGATGGGCTCAGTCTGGATAAACCGAAACAAGAATAAAAACAAAACAAAAACAGGCAAAACTATGACTAGAGAAAAAAAAAGTAGAATTAAGACCTTGAAAAACTAGAACAAAATAAACACTAGGACTTGGAACACAACAACAACACACAAACAAAGAAAACC
>NW_024121187.1:195000-272500 GCF_016745375.1 Pimephales promelas
TCTGCGATATGGAAAAGCATTTATAACACAACAAACAGGCCTCAGGTGAACATCTGTGTGAATAGTAAATCATATTCTCCAAGTCAATTGTTACGTAACATAGAGAATTTATACTGCACATCAGTGTTGTAGTCGAGACCACCTCACTCGAGTCCGAGTCGACACCGAGACCAGAGAGAGTCGAGTCCGAGTCAAGACCGAGTCCATAGAGGGTCGAGTCCGAGTCGAGACTGAGACCAGTGAGGGTTGATTACCTAATTTACTTTTATTTACTTAGAGAAATCCTTTTTTTTTTTTTTTTTTTTACTGAATTTAATTAGAGTTTACAAAAATATGATCAGTTTAGGGTAAAAAAAAGGCCACTTAGTAGGTTGTGTTAAAAGTAATTTTATTACAATTTGTCATGCGCAGTTGTGCACTAGAAAATCACCAATCACTGGGCGTGTCAATCAATTTAAAGAAATATTTTATTAACATACATTAATAATCATGAAAAATATTTTGAATTGAACTCGAGTGGACTCGGGAATAATTCCGAGTCCTAAAAAAAAAAAAAATGTTCGAGTACGAGTCAATTCCGAGTCCAAATGGACACGAGTCCATGACAAGACCAAGACCATTAAAATATGGTCTCGAGGCCGAGTCCGAGACGAGTCCGAGTCTCGAGTACTACAACACTGCTGCACATGCTTCAATTTTAAGCGGTAAAACTCTAAGGATCCTCGCTTATGACCCCTCAGGATTAATCCAGGTGTGTCTGATTATTGTTGTTGTGACTACTGAGGTCAGGCACACCTGGATTAATCAGTTTGTCCAATAATGGCAGACAGGAAACAAAGGAGCTGGCTGAAGTTCAGGAAATCTAATTGCATAAAGCCAATTAGAGAATTGAGATGTCCTTCAATATGGCTGAGCTCCATCGATTTCCTGGTCATAGGACGGAGGAGCGAGGAACGAGGAGGGATATTGAGAAGCACCCACTAAGCAAACAACAAAAACTAAATTAGATAATTAACTGGAGACAGGTGAAGGAGATGACTAATTAGACAGACTGGGGAAAACTCATATATGTATGAGTTCATATATGTAACATCAACATGAATCTTACTTTTTAAATATGTGTTCCTGGTCTTGTTATGAACAATTCTTTGGTGCATATTGTTCACAAGTTGGGAAGCGTGTTTTCACCACAAAACAAAAGAAAAAAGCGAGTATATTTCTCCCATTACGAGTTTATATCTTACAATTCTGAATTTATCACTTGCAGTTCAGAATTTATAACTTAAAGTTTATATCGTATATCTAAATTCAGAATTTAAAAAAAGAATATATAAATTATATAAATTTAAATTCAATTCTAAACTCGGAATTGTGAGAAATAAATTCAGAATTGCGAGAAACAGTCAGAATTGCGAGATAACAGAATTGCCAGAAATAAAGTCACAATTGCGATATCTCAGAATTGTAAATAAAAACTCGGAATTGTGAGAAAATTGTGAGAAAAAAGGCATAATTGTGAGATATGAACTTGGAATTGCGAGAAATAAATTCAGAAATGCAAGAAAAAGGCGGAATTGTGAGAAAAAAAAATTGGAATTGTGAGAAATGAAGTCAGAAAACTGAGATATAAACTCTGAATTGTGAGGAAAAAGTCAGAATTGCGCGATATAAACTTGGAATTGCAAGAAATGAAGTCATAATTGCGAGAAATAAAGGTAGAATTGTTAGAAAAAGTCAGATTTGCGAGATATAAATTTGTAATTGCGAGAAAACAAGCTCGCAATTACCTTTTTTATTCTCTATGGAAACAAGCTTCCATACAAAAGAATACAAATATATCTTTCCTAAAGCAATGTGTCTATTTTTTATTTTATTGTGTGCACATTATTTTCCTTTTTTTTTCTCTAGGTGGCCACTGGACAGGTTTCTCATTTATCTAAATATGCAGATCAGAAATGCTCTGAGAAAAAGAATAAAGGGTAATTTTCCAAACGCTAAAAAGTGTCTATAGTGTGTGTTTCTTTTAACAACTCTTTGTCTCCTAACTATTCTAGTCAAAGCAGCAGTGCTTTTCAGCATGAGAAGTGTGAAGACACTGAAGAAGTTGCCAAGGAGCCTGTTACAGTCAGAGGAGCATATGACTCTTTAATCTACCTGAGACACCTCAGGATCAGAGAACTCAAGGTAAAACTCATGAAAGATGTGAAAGGTTTGAGAGATATTGGTCTTTTCTACACATTTTTTTTGTAATAATTTTATTATTATTACAGATAAAACGAGTACTTCCTGAGATTATTTATTCCTGAGAAACATTATTTAGTATATAAACTATGAATTATTATTATTATTATTAAGCTGTTCAATAGGTTGGTAAGATTTTTTTAATGTTTTAAAGTCCTCAATCTCATCAATCAATTTAAATTGACTGCTTTGTAATGCAATATATTGTTTTGTGATCAAAGCTGACTTTTCAGCATCATTACTTTAGTCTTCAGTGTCACATGATCCTTCAGAAATCGTTCCAATATGCTGATTTGCTCTTCAAGAAACATTTTTTATCATTGTCAAGCTTTTTTTTCCTCCGTGGAATAAAACAATTGCGACTTTTTTTTTTCTTTTATGAGTTCATATCTCAAGAACAGCATTTATCGGAAATTGAAGTCTTCTGTAAAATTATAAATGTATTTATTGTCACTTTTGGTCAATTTAATGCATCCTTGCTGAATAAAAATATGAATTTATAAAAAAAAAAAAAAAACGTACTGCCTTTTGAACGTATAGGTTTGTTGCTTAAGAATTATGACCGTACCCTACTAAATTCTTTGTTTTGGTAAATTTTTTAAGAGGTAAGAAACTTTTCTGGAGCCACATTTGAAATTCTTTTCTGAAAATGTGCCATATAAATACCAGGGTAATACCATCACAGTACTGTTTTGCATGGGTTATTTCTCCTGTTATCAGGGTTTTACCCACTAAAATACTGTGTTTTATTGAGTCCTGGCCTCTTGTTTGTGTAGCGCACTTGTTTGAGCATGCTGAACTACCTGCGGTCAGTGGAAAGGACTCTGGCGATGGACGCCGCGGGTCTGGAGTTGGTCGGAGGAGATCTGGTGAGAAGTATGGAGGAGACGGGCTGGATGAGTGCTGCTAAAAGACGCGATGGCTCTACTGGAGCTCTTGGGTCAAATCACTTCATCTACAACAGTCCGGTTGATCATAAGGTTCCTGACTTGCAGATTCACCCAGTGTTTCATGGAAAAACCAATGCAATGTGAAAGGCAGAGAGGGTAAATCTCTGTTCTGTTTTAGGTTCACTTTGCCGAGTTTATGGAGTTTGCTGAGGTGGAAAACCTCCATGATTACTACAGCACAGATGGGAGCTGCATCCACACGCAGGACCAGCGGGGTCTCTACATCATCTATGACGTGGCCCTGGTGGACCTGCAAGAGTTGGAGCAACATCTGCTGCTCACTGCGTCTCATTTCATACAGAGGAGCAGAGGTCAGGGCAGATGCTTCCCTCTCCCCTTAATTATACAAATTTTCTTTTATCATATACAATTCAAGTTAAGTTTATTTGTATAGCGCTTTAACAACACTTGTGCTCCTATTTTAACGATCTAAGCCCATAGTCTAAAGCGCAGGGCGCAAGTGCACTTAGAGTGTGTGCGAAGCCACTTTTGCTATTTTGACGAAGTGAAAAATTATCTTAATGAGGAATGGGTATGTTTTTGGCGTAAAATTATATACCAATCAGTCTCATTTCCCATTCCCTTTAAAAGCCAGTTGCGCTCGCGCCATGGCGGATTCGCTATTTACATGGCGTTATTTGATAGTGGAAAAACTAAATGCGTCTAGAGGAAACGGATCTGCTTGTGCGCGAGGTTAAAGCATGCAAGCAGACCATCTACGGGACAAGCCAGATTCCACCATATCTTTATGTACACAATAATTGTAATTGTAATCCTTTTATTTGTAATATTTATTTTGCATGTTTGTGTGCCCTGTGTGTGTATAAGCAGAGTGTACGCCAGACTCATTTGACTATAAATAACAAAAAAAATACTGAGCATAGTGTTTTTCAGTTGCCTCAAAATAGCAATGCGCCAACAATGCGCCTGAACACACCTCGTTTTCACGCCCATAGGCACATAAATGGGCGCCAATGCATTTGCTATTTATACAACGTGGTGTAGGACATGAAAATGATAACTGCGTCAGGCTGAAACAAGCAAAAAACACTTGTGCCGCGGTTGGCGAAGCATTGCGCAGGGTGTATGATAGGGCCCTCACCGTTTCATACTAGATTTACAGAAAATCATGATGTTGATGTTTATAATCTTAAAATTTGTATTTGTATTTAGCAGATTAGAGCTGGGCTGGGCGTTAATATAGTACATATTTTGCAACGATACAATCAGTTGAGATTTTCAACATACTATACATTGATTTATGCGAGTGTACTGTACAGCTTGTGTGCAGATAAAGTTGGACATACTAATGTATAAAACTTTTTAATAAAGAGCCAGGTGGTGTTCACTCTTAGAAGAAAAGGTTCTATATAGAACCTTAAAAGGTTCTATCAGCGCTACGTATTTAGAACCCCTTAAAGGTTCTATACACCCTTAAAAAGGGTTCCTCTGGGTTCTATATAGAACCCTGGGGTTCCATACTTGGCTAATAGAACCTTTTGCCAAAAAAAAAAATGGTTCTATATAGAACCATTTTGGAGTTCCATATATGAAGCGGGGGATGGAACCATTTCTGGTTCTATATACTGTAGAACCATTTCTTCTAAGAGTGTAGTTACATTTTGCATAAATAAAGGCAGTTGATTTGCTATAAAGTATTTATCACTTTACCTGAGTGTACTGTATGTAGCCTATGTGGACAAGTTTGGATATAATATAATATATATCCAACTCTATATTCAGAGCTGTGCAATATAGTTTACATTTGTTGATGATACAAACAATCACCCGAGCAAGATTTGCTATATTCCTTTACATGAGCTCATTGTATGTATGCAGGTAAAGTAGGATATATCTACCTTGTTTCAACTGTCTATAACTGATATGTTCACTTACATTGCAAACATTAAAAAATCAATTAACTTAAACTTATGACAACTTATCAATTTTACTTGATAACCAGAAAAAATTCCAAGTGAGAAAGGATATTTAACAAGAAAACAATGTAGGTTGGGTCTGTTTTTTCATAATATGGGAATTCGTGGTGAAAAGAGTTTAATGTACCGTATGCTGTCAGGTGTTTGAAAAGTAAGAGCTGTTTCTGATCCTACACAGGTTGAGGCGACTTATATTTTAGTACGATGACACAGAGCTGCCATAACTAAGAAGTTTAAAGACACCTTTAGTTTGTAATCTGTGTTTCACAATTGTCATTTCATGCTGTTCTGTCAGAATCGCATGCGTCTGATGGATCTGGAGGAGACCTTCACTCTCTGGCTAGAATGGATGTGGATCGGTTGGCTGTACTTTTAGACATATGGACATGTGAAACAGAATTTCTGGAGCACAAAATACAGGTATGTGATGTGTGACTGCAATTCAGTGTAATTTTAATGATAATGTACTCTACCGTTCAAATGTTTGGGAATGTTTTTAAAAGGAGCTCAGCCAGGCTGCATTTTAGTTGATCAAATATACTGTAGATTAAAAACAGTAATTATATTTTAATTGTATTATATTATTTAATATGTATTTTAAAATGTAATTTATTCCTGTGATGCAAAGCTGAATTGTCAGTCACATGATCCTTCAGAAATCATTATACAGCGCAGTCTCACCCCAAAAAGTCATATAACTGACGTTTTGGGACGTCTTTTGACCATACGTCAATATTCGCCTTTTTAGGGCCTCCTTAAACGTCGGTAGATGAGGTTATGGGATCCTAACTCTACCCCAGACCTAGACCTAAACCTAACCCTAAACCTAACCCGTCACATAACTGACGTTAAAGGTAAAGCGTCAGTTGTATGACGGCCCGGGATCGCCATCTACCGACGTTTAAGGGGGCCCTAAAAAGGCGAATATTGACGTATGGTCAAAAGACGTCCCAAAACGTCAGTTATATGACTTTTTGGGATGAAAATGTGTTGCATTATAATATGCTGATTTGCTGTTCAAGAAACATTTCTTATTATTATCAATGTTGAAAACCGTTGCGCTGCTTCATATTTTTGTGGAAACTGAGATACATTTTTCCAAGATTATTTGATGAACAGACAAACAGCCTTTATTTGAAATGGAATATAAAATGTATTTACTGGCACTTTCACAATTTAACTACAATTAGAATGATATATTTCTTTCAAATGACTTGCCTCCCCAAACTTTTGAACAGAAGTGTATGTCAATGATAAAATGGCATCTTGTATTTACAGCTCTTGAATTGCTATTTGGAGGCGTATCAGCATGTCACAGATCCAGAGGAGCAGTTCAGATTGGCTCAGGTCATCACAGATGTCATGCACAGAAGGCCACAGATTGATTTTACTGCTGGATATTTTGTTCAAGCTTACAGGGACACGATCGTCTGCCTCCACAGCCACCAACAGCTTATCAAACTAGTGCTGAACAACCATGTAACCAAGCATTTGCTGTTTAATCATGTTTAGCCCACCTAAAATGTCAGATGATTTTATTCTCTGATGTTTCCTGAACGTTAGATTGATGAGCAGCGGCAGTACCTGGAGAGAATATGGAGGGAGGGACAGAAAGGTTGTCCTAGTGAATACGGCCTGCCACCAAACTGCATCCCTAAACATTTGGTATCAGTCGGTGGAAGCAGGTAAAGATCAAACTAATCAATAGCATAACTCAAATGTTGACACTGTTTACTTTATTAAAGAGGACCTATTATGCTTCTTCTTCTTTCTTTTTTACAATTTCAGCTTTTTAGACTGTGTAATACTTCTGTTTGATGAAAACAGTCTGCAGAGTTATAAAGCACAAAGTCACTCCAAAATGAGTTATTACTATATCAATAAGCACTGTTTCTGAAGTTCCCTTGGGGGTGAGAATGGGCTGCATTTAAAGGTGCCATCTGTCAAAAAAATAAATAAAATCATACTCCATATTCCATACCAGATGGGGGCAGTATACCTCCAGAAAGTGAGTTGTGCCGCGGTCTTGCGCACTCTCACGTCTTCAAACAACACAAACGAGCGCTGTTTTGCTCTCTCTTTCTCGCACGTATTAATCAAATCATTTGACACGATAGTAAAAGGTCGGAAGACCGCAGTTTCACGTGGAGCATTTGGAGATTTTTAGAGATCAGAGACTCAGTGAACAACATCTCAACACTAAATTATAAAGGCCGTCTCATAGACGCCTGTCTCAAATACATGTCGGTGCATTTCGACAATATGGAAAATAAAAGCCTGGGCTATTATTTGAAGTTTTACGGTATTCGGTATTTGTTCATATTACATTGTTATTGTTAGTTTGAATTAATTTGACAGACAGCATTCGCTGATGTTGACCAAGCTAGCGCCTTTCAGAGCTGCCAACTCTCACGAATTCTCCGTGAGACACGCACTTGACACTTTTCACATGCTCTCACGCTACACATCAATTTTGTCACGCAAGGACACGGAGACCAGCAGACTAGACATAGCAGGTTAGTTTTGATATATAAAAAATATCAGCTCTCAGATTCTGTCAATTTTATTACGCAATTCAAACAATAAATACCGTTTTGATGCTTGTAAATGTCACACGACAGATCCCTAGCGCACGTGAACCGATCATCTCTACTAGCTAATGGTAAAAGCACACTAACACTGTTGAAAGTATGCTAAAATTTACCAAAATGTATTCCTCATGCATAATATCGACCAATCGTTTTTTGAACTCTTCCCTGAACTGAAATGTAGTAGTGGGCTGTACTTTCCACACGATTTACATCAGGTTCAAGCACACACACAAGCCGTGCGAGTGATTCGTGTATTGCAGTTTAGCTGGTGGTAATGTTGCCCGCCCGCATACCGCCTCCCATGGCCGAAACTGGTATTACGACACCTGCCGGGCCGGAGCTAGTAATTTAGCATGCTAATTCAGGTTAATATCTCTGCAGCACTATAACTTGTAATTTTTTTAATGACATCATCAACCTTATTCCTTCTCATTCTTTTGATTCGTGTAGCTCATTTTTTGGATATTTTAACCTCAATTCTTACACATGGCGCCACCTTATCCTTTAAAGAATTCTTGTCCGAGGCCTTCGCAAAATAAATGGGGTGAGGCCTGGTTGAGTTAGTTAGTAGTATGTTGAAACTTGCAGTTATGGCACATTTCTGAAACACACTGGAAGAGGTTGACCAATCACAACACACTGGTTCAGCCGACCAATCAGAGAGCATATTGCCCTTTTCAGGAGGAGGGGCTTCATAGAGACCGAAACTAAACAGAGTGTTTCTGACAGACTGGGAAGAGAGGTACTGCAACCATGTAAAATATGTGACAAACAATGTTTTTTGAACATCTAAGCATGAAAACCAATTCTAGAAGACCCCAAAACAAAATCAAGACTTAGGCCTAATATGGCCTCTTTAGTACTTGTTTCTAGTCGTATTTAGCACAATACTTGTAATTACTGTACTTTAAATAATTGAGCATGGCACTAACAATGCAAATTCATGCATTCGATTCCCAGTGAATGGGAATGTTATGCAAAGACAGTGGATAAAATCATCTGCCAAATGCATCATTTTAAATATAAATGACTACATGTAATGGATAAAAAAATGCAGACCTTTTATTCTTGTTAAATATGACATCACATTAAGGGATGCATCACAAAATTAATTGCAAATGTTGTTTTAAATATAAATCTAAAAGCATAAAAGGCAAAATACTTGTTTTAGTGTCTGTCTTTGTGCCTTCTTTGCAGGCCTTCTTTGAAGAGTGTGTATTTTTTAGAGATACACCCCTCTTTGTGTTTGGCGTCTCGGCTGTACGAGGATCTTGAACGGTCCTGTACTGAACTATTTGAGCTGCACAGAGCCAAAACACCATCTCAGAGAGTCAACCTTGAGCACAGGCTCTTGAAAACGGCCCTGCATCGTTGGCACACGCTTGCAGCTCCTGGCACCACCTACAGTTCTCAGATCCAGAGAGACGTATGTGTCTTTTTTTGTTGCTCCAAATACACTGTAAACTGTAACTCAATCATAGCAAGGGGTGTTTACTTTCAAGTCTTGAATATGACGCCTATTAAAACAAGAGTGTTTCAAAGAGAGGGTCAAAAATGGCCTGGTTTTTGTTGTAAAATCTTTGCTAACATTTTGAGTGGACCTCAGAGAAAATTCAAGTTTATTTTTTAAAATGTTGTTCATGATCCGCTTTTTAAGTGTGTGCAATGATTAACATTTTGAGCTGTAGTATTCAACATTGATGTTGCATTTTCAATCCAGCAAGTGGCATCTATTTATCAACTAACAAAGAAATGTTCTGTATTGTTTCAGTTGTTCTCAGATGGGTTCGTGGAAGATCCTGTTCTGGTCAGAGAGCTGGGAATGTCTGTTGTGAGATCTGCCGAGGAACAGGAGAGGAAACAAGGCAAAGACAGACAGTTGTTCATGCTGAAGATGTTCTGCACATTGTTAGAGCTCGTCACACTCCGTCACCGCATCATTGAATCCGCTTCAGAAACTGAACATCTGTCCCAGTTGAGTTGGAAAACAATATTGCTGAGTTTCAGTTTCCTTGATAAGTTTCAGTTATTCAAACTTGGATGCAAAAATGGTTTTCCACAATGAAGGATGGGGCAGAAATACTGTAGCTTAAGTCTGTTTGGCAGAAATGACAAATGGACTGTTTAATTATTCATTAGTCAGAGAGGGTGGAAAATGATCATGAAAAATCTAATTATGTTTTTGAAACATAAGTGGACCTCGGTGAGGAAAAAAGATAAAAAATGTATAATGTGGCTCGTTGCATTTTGACATTATTTTAATGACAGTTAAACCTTTAAATATATACTGTATAATATATAAATAAATAAATGTATACAGTATATAGATAATAGTGCTCCCAAAAATGACTAAATATTGCTTATTTGTCTATTTAATTGTACCCATAACCTTAATGTTTTTAATATATTTTTATATTGTTATACTTTCACATTGGATCTTCAAAGTAATGTAAAAACAACATAAAGATGATAGATTTAAAATGCCTTTAATGCTATTTTTTTCACTAAGCACTAGGAATCACTGATACTGTACTGAACTGATAGTGATCACAGTACTGATACTAATGTCTCTATTAAAGTTTTTCCTCAATATTATCTATTAATTATAGCCATTCAATGTTATGGTCAAATTGAAAGCCATTAATATAGTCTATTAAAACTAACTTTATTTTTATTTTTTAAACAAAGTCAATGGTAAGGATTTTTTCTACCTATTCAGATTTTTACATACCCTGCTAAAATGCACAAAAAGTTATTGCTTTCATTGTTTTTGACCCATGTAACCTTGTAAACAGCACTTTTTAGGTTTTACAGGTAAATATACAGGAATTGAATTATTGACACAATTGAATCAAACGCTGCATAACTTGCATAGCACTTGAAAGAATAATAGCGTTGATCATACTGTAGTGCTGCCAAAGGATGACAGAAAAAAACAGATGCTGTCTTAATTGCATATAAAATTACTCGTTAAACTGAAAAAAGGCGTTATTTTTGACTGCCCTCAAATAAAATATATATATATATATATATATATATATATATATGCATTGTATATATTTTATACAATATATATTTGCTGCCTTTAATCATTCCTTCAAATGATGACTGAGAAATCAACTGAAATGATCTAATTGTCAGCTGAATGTGTTTTGCTTTCTGTCATGTCGCTCTAGATTATATAAATCAGTGGCCAGAGTGATGGGCTTTGACGATGTTCATTTGTACATGCGGCCGGTGCAGTTTGAGGTTGCTGTGAGGAAAGAGACTACAAAACAACTTCCCGTCTTCATCACCACCCTTCAGGACGACAAACAGAATGCGGACAGGTAAAAGTCTGCAGGACCAATATTGACCTGTCATGCTCATTATCAGAATCCGTTGATAGCGATGTCATTGAACGCAGTGTAGTGTGTGTATAAGGTTTGTTGCAGCCTAAATGCTGTAATTAGTGGTTGCTTTTAAAGGCATAGTTCACTTTGAAATTAATTTTTGATATGTTTTAGTTTACCTCAATGGCATCCAAGATGTAGGTGTCTTTGTTTCCACACAGTATTTTCAATTTTAATATTTTTAGGTCAAACCGTTCTTGTCTGTCAGTCATATAATGGAGGTTTATGGTCACCACCTCAAAGAGCATGCACAGAGAATTAAACATGATTTAATGACTCGTAAATGTAAGTACACATTGATGACCTAAGACATGAAACGAGCGTTTTGTTTTGTTTTTTGTGAGAAAACGAACAGTATTTATATCATTTTTACCTCTTGTAACCACAGCCACGTCCAAGTGATCTGAAGGCACGGGCGCTTCGGTCTGCGCAAGCGCTGGAAAACGCCGGATGTGATCTCTTGCGCGGTTGCGGAAAAAAAATTAAACGTTGTCTGTTGATATATCGAAGTCGTCTTCCATTGCAGTTCCCTGTATATCTAAAGATGTTTAGATCTTCACAGTGAAGGGTAACACTTCTGAAATCTCATGCTTTCCGGCGCTCGCCGCCAGCGCTTGCACAGACCGAAGCGCCCGTGCCTTCAGATCACTTGGATGTGGCTGTGATTACAAGAGGTAAAAACTATATAAATACTGTTCGTTTTCTCACACAAACCGCTCGTTTCATGTCTTAGGCCATCAATGTGTACTTACATTTACGAGTCATTAAATCATGTTTAATTTGGACTTCTCTGTGCGTGCTCTTTGAGGTGGTGACCATTGGTTCCGAATGTGTAAAATCGAGTTGATTTTAGTTTATCCCATTCCCTTTGTTTCATAGGTTTGTCCCAAACTGCCTGCCTCTGTGTGTTCAGGAACTTGATGAGAGTGATATTGGCAAATTTAGCTTTCAATCTAACGAAGCAGTTCTACAGGTAATCACTTGATTTATAATTGTTATGCACATCATTTTTGTTCAGCATATGAATCATTTGACTTTTCGTCTCTGTGCGTCAGCTCATGAATCAGTCCAGCTTGGAGAACCTGCATGTGGTTCTGGTGTGTCAGGTGGTTCAGAAGAATGCTCTGATTGGAGCGCTTAAACAAGCGTCCTTGTGCTATAGGATAGAGAAGCTGGATCAGTCCTCGGATACAGACCTGCCACTGCAGCATGAGGGATCGGCTTCCTCTGAAACCAGGAGACGTGCCTTAGCTACTAGAAACAGGTCTACATGCATGAAGAAAATTAAGCTTTTCAGAAAGTTTTTAGTGTCGATTTAAAGCAAAAGATTTTCTGATTTGAAATACTTTACATTGTCTTATCATTATGCTCGTATTTGTTTTTCTGCCTTTAATTTATGTTAATTGAAATAAACAGAAATCACTGTTCTTAATCATATTCTTAATAAAAAATACAATGGTTAGTGAGATTCACCCATGTGTAGAGTAATTTGGATACACTTTTTATTGATGCCCCGTGTGAAATGTTTGTTGTAATTCAGGCTTGCAGGGGCTTTTGTGTCCATTCAGCTGGAGAAAGTAGGAGTTCGAGATGAAATGCTGAATGCCTTTATAAAGAAGAAAGAACAGACGAGTTCGCTGAAGCTAAGCTCTGTATGTAAGCGTTAGAGCTGCACGGTTAATTGTTAACAATCACAATCACAATTCGATTCTCGATGACAAAATCATATAAGAACATATAACATCATACAGTATTATGATTCCCATGGTAGAAATATTCGAAAAACACTTTACTTGAAGGGGTGTGCGTAAGACTAACATGACACCTTCATAATCATGACATGACATATGTTATGAATATTAAGGAAGTTTTATGCATGTTTGTGACAACTGCCATTAAGTGTCATTCGCTCAGTTAGGACATTTTTAATGCAAATATGACATTGTTTGAGATTTGTTATGACACCTTGACATAAACCAATACATCATAACCTGTCAGTGTCTTTGTCATGACAACTTGACATTACTAAGACAACACAACCTGTCATAAACATGACATAGCAGATTAATGATCAAACGTAAGAAACCACCTTTATTGGTTAACATTATATTAAACTGTCAGGTGGTTGGTTTTGACATTGGCTGTCATGAAGCCATTATAACTTTTTAATGACAAATTCAATGTGTACCACTGTAGTTGAGGTCACGAAAAATATTCATGACACAGTCATAATGGCCTCATGACAGCCAATGTCAAAGCCAACCACATGACAGTTTAACTTAATTTTATGTCAAGTTGTCATGACAAAGACACTGACAGGTTATGATGTTATGGCTTATGTCAAGATGTCATAACAAAGACATTTTAAACAATGTCATATTTGCATTCAAAATGTCATTATTGAGCGAAAGACACTTAATGACAGTTGTCATAAACATGCATAAACCTTACTTCATATTCAAGACATATGTCATGTCATGGTTATGAGGGTGTCATGTCAGTGTTATGCACACCCCTTCAAGTAAAGTGTTACCAAATATTCAAATGATCACAGAATTACTGGCATAAAGGGTGCGAACGGAATTAAGTAAAACCCCTTTTGAAAGTAACTTAAATAACATTTGTATCGATTACAGTTACACCAGTAGGTGGCGACTGGTGGCTGATAAAAAAATGTGTTTGTCACTGAATCATTTGTTCAAGAGATTCCTTGAAAAACGCTGATTCATCCAGTAATGAAGCAAGTCGAGTCGTTAAGTCGTTGAATCATTCATTCAAACCAGTATATATATATATATATATATATATATATATATATATATATATATATATATATATTCTGTAGCAATTAACATTTTGTCAGAAACTCTTGTAATTTACAAGTTGTTTTGTTTAGTTGTCTATTCGGAATTGTGGGAGAATCGTGATCTCTATTTAAAAAAACAAACAAACAAACAAACAAAAAAAAACTTGATTCTATATATCCAGAATCGTGCAGCTCTAATAAGCGTTAAGAGAAAACTGATTTTAATTGCTCAATTAAATGGAAATGTTCCTTATTCCTTCATTCTTCTCTCTAAAGGAAGAAGTGGCCAGGATCAAGAGGAAACTGATTCTGGATTTCTGTCACAAGTAGGCTTAGTCACAGAATTCCCACATTTTATTTTCTATAAAAGGAGGAAATGACCCTAAATCTTTATATTACAGTGTTCTTTGCTCTAGCACTGGTTATGTCTCTTTCAGATTTAACATGCGCATGTCACAGAGTTGTGTCCGAGGGCAGGTTGTAGCTCTTTGCCACAGTTTCACCTCACTGCTCCACGAGGTGCCACACATCCGCGACCAACACTTTGTGATGGGAACACCCAATGAAACCAGATCAGACCTGCAGTCAGAGGACAGAGTGTGTCCTGATCCAAGGTGAAGCATATACTGTAGAAGAGTTCCAGTTTAAGGCTTAAATGCTTGAACATTTAGTTTTGTAGACAAATAAATTGTTTAAGTCATTTTATTAATGCATGAGTTGGGCTGAATAGTGAATGATAAATAATCAAGTGTTAAAGGATGTCAAAATGACAAACAGTGGTAACTATTAAAGGAGTTGTTCACTTTTAAGTTTTGCTGATAATTTACTCACCCCCATGTCATCCAAGATGTCCATGTCTTTCTTTCTTCAGTTGAAAAGAAATTCAAGTTTTTGATGAAAACATTCCAGCATTTTCTCCATATAATGGACTTCAGTGGGAACCAAATGGTTCAAGGTCCAAAAGACTTTTGCAGACTGTTCATAGGGCTTTTAAACAATTCCAGACGATGAATAAGGGTCTTATCACGCTTGATAAGATCCTTATTCTTCAGACGATGAGTAAGGGTCTTATCAAGCGTGATAAGACCCTTATTCATCGTCTGAAATCGTTTAAAGCCCTTTGAACAGTTTGCAGTTTGCACTGAAACTGTCTTTTGGACCTTGAACTGTTTGGTTCCCATTGAAGTCAATTATATGGAGAAAATCCTGGAATGCTTTCATCAAAAACCTTAATTTCTTTTCAACTGAAGAAAGAATGACATGGATATCTTGGATGACATGGGGGTGAGTAAAATATCAGCAAAACGTTTTTTTAAAGTGAACTACTTTAAGAAGCAAAAATAAAATGTATATGTATATTTCATAGTTTTGATGGATTTTGTATCATAGAAAATGTGGAAAATAGTAAAAATAAATGAATACACAAAAAAAACCCTCAAATAAATAAATGCATGCACGAAAAAAATGCATAAATGCATGCAAAACTAAATGCACAAATAAATACATGAATAAATGAATACATAAATAAATAGTCACAATGTAAATGCCTTTCTTAATCAAAACTGTTTCTGGCTGTTCAGGACATTTCAGCCTCGTCCCAGAAGACTGCTATCAGCCGATGGAAAGACTCTAGTAAACCTGTGGTTCATCCCTCATCATACAGAAGTGCTGCTCATGTTCAGGGCTCTGGAGGAGAAGGTGAGAAATGCATCTGTGTCTAATAAACATGGCGTAGTGTCCCAGTTCTCGTTATAACACAGGGGCCCCTAAAAGTGTTTGCATAAAGTTGAAATATGTATTTTTATGAATAAAAAAAACAAAACATTGTCTTAACCCAGAGGGTGTGTCAGAGGGTGTTTAGCTGGTGTGGGACCATGACTGATGTGTGTTACATGAGAAAAGACATTCAGCTCCGGGTCATGAACACCTCAAAGTGAAACAAGGCATTGCAATACTGTACAATGGATGCTTCAATACATCATCATTGTGCACTTATTGAGTACCAGTTTATAATTGTCATGTCCATTGTAGAGGTTGAGAGCCTTAAACAGTTGTGGCTTGTCATGTCAAAAAATGTACGTTGGATGGGTTTATTAAAAGCGAGATGCATGAGTTCACTATATAGAGAGTTTTAGTCTACTTATTTACCTACTCAGGACACATAAGCCGTTTCTCAATATGCGTACTTGTCTGTACTTGTGTTCTTGTGGACTTGTGAAACGTCATCAGTCGCTGCCGAAGTACTGTTCCAATTCAAAGTTCGCATCTAGCCAAGTCCACTTCAAATCCCCGGATGTGTTCTTGATCCGCCCCGTTTACCGAGGATGCATCAAGAGGTGACTTGTTTGGACTTGAGATAGCCAGGTAAACCAGAATGCACCTCGCACCAACCAGCAAGCGTCAATAGGAGAATAGAAAATCCGCGAAATATCAAAACACTACTGTTATTGAGTCATGAAATGTAATTTTAAGAGTGTTTCAGGCGAGAATGTGGTTGTTTAAATCTCAAATCTGTATTTTATTTATAAAGATAGCACCTATGTGAAAAATGCATCTGACGTTTTCGGAGTTCTGCCATCCAAGCCTTCAGTGGACACTCAGCGAGATCAACCCCGACTGGAACAGCTTATCCTCGGCTAGTGCTTCTGACTTTTGCCGTCAGCTCTGATCTAGTCTAGTGGATAAACCTTGACATATAATTCGTCTTGTGTATAAGTCTATCTTTGGTCTCATTAAACTATAGTTTGTTCCATGGCGCAAAAAAAAAAAAAAAATAGTTTTTGAGGTTTCATGGCTATTTAACTTCAACAATATTTTTTTATATTATCTTCACTATATGAACAATAAAATAAAAAAACATAACCCTGTCTCTGTTTGAAAAATGTCAATAAAAATCAGTGTTTCCTATTTTTAAAATGAAAACAAAAAGATCATGTTCATTTTGTTATAAATATATGCAGTGAAGAGAATCGCGTTGCCTGAACCACATGGCCATTAGGCTAATAGGCTATATTGTTTTTTGTTAATGAAAAGAGTCAGAGGGGTGTTTTATAACATGTTTCGTTTTATTGTTGACGAAAAGATGCAGAGTTGTAGCAAATTTCGTTTTATTGTTGCCTAAAATATAGAGTAGAGCGTGCTGAGTGACGCGATCAAGTACGCTCTGTTCCATTTGCAGAAGAACCGGACTTGCGTCCTCGCATCCTCGGGAGTTCGTTCTCCGGAGTCAAACTTGCAAGTCTGAACTACCAAGGACGCAAGTCCGAAGTCGGCGTACTTGGTATTGAGAAACGACTATACACTCACCCAAAGGATTATTAGGAACACCTGTTCAATTTCTCATTAATGCAATTATCTAATCAAACAATCACATGGCAGTTGCTTCAATGCATTTAGGGGTGTGGTCCTGGTCAAGACAATCTCCTGAACTCCAAACTAAATGTCAAAATGGGAAAGAAAGGTGATTTAAGACATTTTGAGCGTGGCATGGTTGTTGGTGCCAGACGGGCCGGTCTGAGTATTTCACAATCTGCTCAGTTACTGGGATTTTCACACACAACCATTTCTAGGGTTTACAAAGAATGGAGTGAAAAGGATAAAAACATCCAGTACGCGGCAGTCCTGTGGGCGAAAATGCCTTGTTGATGCTAGAGGTCAGAGGAGAATGGGCCGACTGATTCAAGCTGATAGAAGAGCAACTTTGACTGAAATAACCATTTGTTACAACCGAGGTATGCAGCAAAGCATTTGTGAAGCCACAACACGCACAGCCTTGAGGCGGATGGGATACAACAGCAGAAGACCCCACCGGGTACCACTCATCTCCACTACAAATAGGAAAAAGAGGCTACAATTTGCAAGAGCTCACCAGAATTGGACAGTTGAAGACTGGAAAAATGTTGCGTGGTCTGATGAGTCTCGATTTCTGTTGAGACATTCAGATGGTAGAGTCAGAATTTGGCATCCATCCATCATTGTTACCACTGTGCAGGCTGGTGGTGGTGTAATGGTCTGGGGGATGTTTTCTTGGCACATTTTAGGCCCCTTCGTGCCTATTGGGCATTGTTTAAATGCCACGGCGTACCTGAGCATTGTTTCTGACCATGTCCATCCCTTTATGGCCACCATGTCCCCATCCTCTGATGGCTACTTCCAGCAGGATAATGCACCATGTCACAAAGCTCGAATCATTTCAAATTGGTTTCTTGAACATGACAATGAGTTCACTGTACTAAAATGGCCCCCACAGTCACCAGATCTCAACCCAATAGAGCATCTTTGGGATGTGGTGGAACGGGAGCTTCGTGCCCTGGATGTGCATCCCACAAATCTCCATCAACTGCAAGATGCTATCCTATCAATATTGCTTTCGGCACCTTGTTGAATCAATGCCACGTAGAATTAAGGCAGGTTTAAGGCTAACTCTAACCCTGAAGGTGAAAGGGGGTCAAACAATAAACTTGTTGCAGGCTTAGTTGGTTTACAGTGTTGACATCCATTCCATTCAATTTTACAAGTGATTAGAACAGCTTTCCAACGGATGAATGAACTTAGTTTTAAGTTATAAGTGACTTGAAACAGCAGTTAGCCATTTCAGTAGAAAAAGTTTTCTTAGGTTCAAATTAGGTTGATAACCTTTAAAGAAATCAGAATAAAATACCTGATTATAATCAAACATTTGGCATCCTATGCATTAACACATGTATACACACTTTTAAGTACACATATGAACCGTATGCACTCTAATGCAACAATATCATACTTAATATAAGGTTCAAATATGGTTCAACACACAAGATGGCATTTATCTGAATATAAATTGGCAATTAAGCTTGTTCAAACTCTACCAGCAGCGTATCGTGTTGACTAATCACTGATGTGCATCCGATTTCTGTCATCCTCATTCACTCATAACTCTCTTCAGCCACGTAATCCTTTCCTCAGAAGAGACATTGTGCAATTGGAAGCTCATCTTTCTGGCTGCTTAATGTGTTTGAATGCGATTTTTAACGGATGTATGGATTTTCTTGTTACAGGAATGTCATCAGGCTCTTCAGAACACACTGCAGATTATTTCAGCTCTTCATGACATTGTCTATTACTTGGTGAGCTTTGCTCGGCTGGGGAATCCAAATACTTCCTTCAGTCCCGACAGCGCTCAGAGGCTCACAGCGGACTGGGGCGGCTTAGAGAGCATCGGTATATAATAATTCTGTACAACAAACAGTGTGGCTCATAATCAGCTTAAAGGGGTCCTATTATGCTATTTCATTTTTCCAACATTACGTAGTGTGTAATTTTGCTGTTTGAGCATAAAAACTCAGCTCAATGTCGACTCCAAAGGGAGATATTTTATTTAACAGAATCTACTTTCCAAGAACTAACACAAATGGCTCGATTGGACTTTTCTGGATACTCATTTAAATAATCCGCGCCTTTGGATTACACAAAAAAGGGGATGAGGCCTGGCTGAGCTGCATTAGAGAAGACAGTGTTATCATTGCTATGTCAAAGAAACATCCAAAACCCATTTGTTTGACCTTCCTAAGGCTGACAAACTTAGAGTGGTTCAATTTTATTTTAAACATTGTTCCCTGAACATTTTAACCCCAATATTTATCTGTGCGCTGCACATTTTATGGAGAACAGCTTGTTTTCTGTTGCTTTTGTAAGCTCTCGCTTTTGTACGATGGTTCAACACTCCTTAGGAAAATGAACCATGGTTTTGTGATCTCTTTGCATTACCATAGTTTTCCGACAAATATCACGATTAAAGGGTTAGTTCACCCAAAAATGAAAATTCTGTCAGTATTTACTCACCCTCATGTTGTTTCAACCCCGTAAGACCTTCGTTCATCTTCAGAACACAAATTAAGATATTTAAGATATTAAGATCGCTCTTGCATACAGTAAATAGGCTTCTTGAGGGACTGGCTCTTGCTGTCCCCGAAAAGTCATTAAAGACATCGTTAAAATAGTCCAAGTGACTACAGGGGCTCAATCTTAAGTTTATCAAACGACGAGAACACTTTTGTGCGCAAAAAAACAACAAAAATAACGGCTTTATTTCAACTATTCGTTTATTTCTCCCTCTGCCTCGAGTCAGGTTACTAGTTTAATAGCGTAAGCTTCTGTTATTGTACGTCACACGCATCACACACACATGACCAGCGTCGGCCAATAGTGAGCCTACGTGTGACGTAGCTCTACGCAATCACACTACGTTAACTGACTTACAGGCTCATGGAGAAGGAAGTGAATATTTGAAATAAAGTCGTTATTTTTTTTTTTTTTTTTGCGTGTTCAAAAGTGTTCTCGTCGTTTGATAAACTTAAGATTGAGCCCCTGTAGTCACTTGGACTATTTTAACGATATCATTAATGACTTTTCGAGGACAGCAAGAGCCAGTACCTCAAGAAGCCTATGGAGTGTATGCAGGAGCGATCTTAATATCTTAAATATCTTAATTTGTGTTCCGAAGATGAACGAAGGTGGGTGACACAACATGAGGGTGAGTAAATACTGACAGAATTTTCATTTTTGGGTGAACTAACCCTTTAAATGGCGGATAACATTGTATTATAATGTATAATGTATAAGAAAATATCAAAAAACACACCACTCTATGCTGTGTCTGTGCATGAAATCCGTTCTGCACAATCCTCTTGTTCATTAACATTGTCAGGGTCTGAATCAGACGTGAATTGGTTTGAAATTGACATCATCCTTATTCATATTTAGACTAGAGCAGAAGTTGCAGTTATGGAGGGGCTGGACATTCACCAAACATGCGCTAAGCGGTGCCAATCACAACATATAGCCAACTAACCAATCACAGCACATTTCGTATTTCAGAAAGAGGGAGTTCATCAAAACCATAAACTAAACTGCACATTTGAGACGAGGTGCTGTAATGTAAAATATGTGAAAAATAATCTTTTTTGACCAATCAAGCATGTAAACATGTACACCCACATTCTAATTCTAAACTTTCTAGTACACCCCAAAAACAAAATCAAGACTTTGTTGAAGGGCATAAAAGCACCCCTTTAAAATATACACTGTGCAGTTTTTAGCTGATATTGTGCGACTTCCAGCCCAGTGTTTCCTTACGCTCTGATGTTTGTCCAAAGGGGCTGAACTGTGGGACGTCCAGCGACAGATTGACTCTCTCTGTGAGCCCAGAAGTTCAGAGAATGTCGGGCGGCTCCTGCAGCTACACAGGGATGTGCTCTTCCTGCGCTTCGATACCGCAGTGCGCTACATGATCAGGTGCTTGTAAACGACAGATTTCACAGCATTAGTCTCAATGCCAAATAATAACGTTTTGAGATTATATAGAGGAGAACTTTTGTGAAAAATCTTAAAATGGACGTTTTGAGTGTTCTTGTCTGTTTCTAGGTTGGTTTTCTTGTTCTGTTAGTTCTGGTCCCTGTCAGTTTGTCACCATGGTGTCTGATTTGATTAGAGTTTGAGTTCAGGTGTTTCCAGTTAATTAGTCTCATTAGTTCCTCTGTTCCTGTTTTTCTGTTCATTGTCAGTTCTACGTTGTGTTATGTTGGTTGTTCTATTCATTGTCTTGTTATTCTTGAGTGCTTTGTGAAGATTTTAGTTAGTTCTTGAAAATTAAAGTTAAAGCTCTGGCACTTAGATCCTGTTTCATCTCTGTTGCAACCAATGCTGACAGGTCAAAATTACAGATGTAACTTTAGTAACACGTTGGTTTCATACATTTAAAAAATGTTTTTATTTTATTTTTTATTTTTTGTACTTCCACTGAAGAAATATCCAGTGGTTATAACCATAAGTTAAAACATAATATTATAAAATAATATGGTAACACTTTACAATAAGGTTCATTAGTTAACATTAGTAAATGCATTAACTAACATGAACTAACGATGAGCAATGCATTAGTTACAGTGTTTATTAATCTTTGTTAATATTAGTTAATACAAATACAGCTGTTCATGGTGTGTTCATGTTAGTTCACAGTGCATTAACTAATGTTAACTAATACAACCTTTGATTTTAATAACGTATTAGTAAATGTTGGAATTAATATTAACTAAGATTAATAAATGCTGAAGAAGTATTGTTCACGTATTGTACATGTTAACTAATGTAGTTAACTAATGTTAACTAATGAACCTTATTGTAAAGTGTTACCAATAATATAGAATCACATTTTAATGTATACAGAATTATTGTTACAAAAAACATTTTAAAATGTTTTCAAGGTAACACTAATTGTAAAAAATATAATTAACATTTGTTGTTTTTTGATTTGACAACCTGAATCAACCGAGTAGTTACAGAAGAGAAGATGGTGTTGTTATTTTAGTGTCATAGAGATACATAGTTTTTATTTGTATATTTCCTTACTTTTTAATTTGAAATTTTAAGTAAATTTGTTGTGTGTTTTTGTCTTTATGTTTTATTTTTTAAAATTTTGGTATAGTTTTTTTTTATATAAAGTTAAACTGAATGAAAACACAGTATTTCGGTTCTTGTCTCTTCACAAGGGAGATGTTCCTCTCCTCTGGAAACCTCTCGGCCTATCAGAGCGTGAGTGAAAACATGAGCCACGCCCTCCCTATCATGAGTGACAGCGCGCTGAGAAAAGCCAGTTTCCTCCCTGTTCCTCAGCCGTTAGAACCGGCTTGCCTTCAGGTGAGAAACCTCCAGGCCTGTCCAGCATGTACATCCTACATGCTCATCAATCACTAGTGTTTAAAAGCATCACGGAACATTTACATTTATTCATTTAGCTGACGCTTTTATCCAAAGCGACTTAAAATTGCTATATATGTCAGAGGTCGCACGCCTCTGGAGCAACTAGGGGTTAAGTGTCTCGCTCAGGGACACATTGGTGTCTCACAGTGGATTTGAACCCGCGTCTCTCACACCAAAGGCATGTGTCTTATCCACTGCGCCATCACCACCCACACAGAACATACTTCATAAAGCTGGTTGATTCCAGCCGGTTCTGCTTCTTTTATAGACCATTTTGCAAAGATGTAAACAACACTGGTCCAGAAACACTTCCTGTTTCAGTTTGTAAATATTTTCTTTATTTCACACGTAAAGAAAACATCTTAAAGATGTTTGTTTTACTTTTTGATTCAGTTTTATATGTTCTGTTGGTTGTAAAAATCCCAGCTTTTATGTGTTGTTTACATCTTGAAACAGGACGTGCTTCTGGACCAGTGTTGTTTACATCTTGCAAAATGGTCTATATGTGGTTTCAGGCCCAAAAATGGTATCCATGGAGATCTTTTCTTGCAATCTATGGATCGCACCCTTTCATCATATGGGACGTCTCCCAGATTGAGCATTACATGCAGGTGTGTAACTTTGCAAATGCTTTTTGTTTTTAGTCCTCCTCTGTTTTATTAGCATTAGGATCAGGCAATCCTGTGGTGTTTTTTGTTTTTTTTGTAGCTCTGCCTCTGTGATCTGAATGACCGCTGTAGAATGGAGGCTAATGGGGCGATACTGGGCGTATCTTTGATCATTGATGATGTGCTCAGTAGTGGAAGAGATGCAGCGCCCCTCCGGCTACAGACCACGGGAGACCCCGACATCACTGCGACGTTCGATAGAGAGGTAGAGAGAAAAATTCAATGCTACAAGAAGTTAAATTGGAATGACAGGAAGAGAAATTCAAACAACAAAATCCTGCATTTATGTAATTCAAACACTAGAACATGTTTTTAACAACACCGAGGTCATGGGTTTGTAACGGTGGCAACCTCGGAAATAAATTCCTTAAATTACTTTTAAAGAAATTCGGGCGCCAGGCAGAATTAAATCCACCAAAATCATTTAATGTAGGCTAAATTAACCCATGTAGGATGAGAATGCATGAACTAAAATAATGTATACCTTAAATGCAATGTAATTCACTTTGGATAAAAGCAAATACAGTAATGTTAATGTCATCTTTCAGGTCCTTAATGAAAACATGGGAAATGAGGAGAGAAAAATGGAAGTTGCGTCTAAAACTCAAACCCCCATACAGTCCCTGATGAACCAGCGGGGATTTTTACTGCTCTGGAAGCAGATGGAAGTTTTTAAAGAGAGCTGGACCCAACGACAGATGGGTGTTGAGACAATAAACAGCCCTGCACAGTTTAAACACTTTTCTCAGCTTTACAGGTCATGAACATTTCATCACTATTTCAATCACCCACTCTTTCATTAAAGTTTGAGGTGAAACAAATATGTGTGTTATTCTGCCCCATGATCTTGTGTTTTAGGGTGGAGATTTACTTTCCCAGCATGCAAGCTCTGGCCCAGCAGATGGATAAGGAGAAGGAATATGAGATTGTGCTATCTCAGAGTCAGTCTGTCCTCCCACCAGCTGGAGCAGCAGAAGTTGACGTCAAAACGTGGCAGGTACTGGATGTGAACCAGGGTTATTATCATTTACTAAAACTTAAATTAATCTGAAATCAAATAAAATCAAATATACATATTAGATTTGAATTGGAAAGGATGTCTTGGCAAATAGGAAATAAAATTAAATAAAACTAAAACTGAAATAAAAATAAATTGAACCTACATAATAATATGTAAAAAAATCGAATAAAAAGATATTTTTAAAAACAAACTAAAATGAAAAAAATTAATTCAAGCTAATTCTAAATAGGAATAAAACTATAATAGTATATTATTATAAATTATTATAGTATATAAATTCAACAAAAATTAATAACTGGAAATTAATAAACACTTAACTGAATTAAAATGGAAATTAAACCTAAACAGTAATATTTTTAAAAAAAATAACAAAAATGACAAAAGCACAAAATATTCATAAAAACTTTAAGTATAAGATTTATAAATTATATATAAAGTTGAAGTGCTAAAATGGTTAACTATAAATACAAAAATAAAAAATTAAATCTAAATAGTAATATTTAAAACACCTAATAAAAAGACAAAAGAACATAACAATGACTAAATGCTAATCTGAAAATATAAAATTAAAATATACTATTACTGTATAATAATAGTAATAAAATGCTAAGATGATGTGAACCTGCTTTTTTGTTTGTTTGTTTTTTTTTTTGTTTGTTTGTTTGAAACATTGGGATCCACAAACCAAAGATCTGAACAATCATCAAATTAATATTCTGTGGCTATGAAACCAAACAGCCATGATGCGTTCTTAAAAGTAAAAAAATATATACAGTACATCCTTAATTGTCAGACCGCCTTTGACTGTTCATTGATGTGATTATTTTGATTGATATCTTTGGCATAGATAGTCCACATGAGACCGGTATGTTTGCTGTGTTTGTTGTAGTTACTGAGACTCTTGGAGATCACGGAGTGTGACATGATCCGAGCTCTTCAGAAGAGGATTAACAGTGAAGTGACTCTAGTGATGTCGGAGCGCTCTCGGCACGACCCGGGACTCCCCACAGGTACACAGCAGCCTTTGCATGAACCCAGAGGAGATCACACAGCACTATGGGGCTGGGCCTGATTCTCCCTGGAGGCTGTCTCTAGAAAGACAATAAACTTCATCTAAGCTGGCCTATAATTAGGATATTATAATATTTTCATCTCAACAAAACAGTAGTCCTTTCTAGAATGTGTTGCTTTATTCATCCCAAACTTCCTCTGCTGTCTTCACATGTAATGAAGAACTGTGGAAACGGCCTTCAATGAAGCACAGCGTCTCTCTAGAGAGACCTCAGATTGTGGAGGATTTCATCCAGCGGTTGATGAACGGTGCTGAGGGTGAGACCGATGGACAGGTAAATATTTCTCACTAAAAACAAAGCTTTTCGCAGCCATGCCATTGAAAAAACATTTCCGTTCCCCAAAGAACCTTTCAGTAAATTCAGTTATTAAAGGAGTAGTTCACTTGAAAAAAACTTTTGCTGATAATTTTACTCACCCCCATGTCATCCAAGATGTCCATGTCCATGTCCATGTCATTCCAGAATTTTTCTCCATTATAATGGACTTCATTGGGAACCAAACAGTTCAAGGTCCAAAAGACAGTTTCAGTGCAAACTGTTCAAAGTACTTTAAACGATTCCAGACGATGAATAAAGGTCTTATCTAGCGAAACGATCTCTCATTTAAAAAAAATAACATATAGGTTTTATAAGCTCAAATGGTCACCTTGCTCTGTTAGGGTTAGGGTGTGATGTGTGTTTGTGACTCTTCTAATCGAACTTGTTCATCAAAATGAACAAATCTTTTCCCGAGTCAACTCGTTCATTTCGTCACTAAAAAAAAAATTGTTCATTTTGATAAACGAGTTCGAACAGGAGAGTCACGAATGCGTACCACAGAACAGAGCAAGATGACCATTTGAGCTTATAAAACTTAAACTTTGCTATTTTTTAAAAAAAACGAGCGATCGTTTGTCTTGATAAGACCCTTATTCATCGTCTGAAATCGTTTAAAGCCCTTTGAAAAGTTTGCAGTTTGCACTGAAACTCTCATTTGGACCTTGAACCGTTTGGTTCCCATTGAAGTCCATTATATGGAGAAAAATTCTGGAATGTTTTCATCAAAAACCTTAATTTCTTTTCGACTGAAGAAAGAATGACATGGACATCTTGGATGACATGAGGGTGAGTAAATTATCAACAAAAGTTTTTTTTTTTTTAAAGTGAACTACTCCTTTAAAGGAACCCTTGTTTTCTTAGTGTGAAGAACATTTTAAAGTGCCTCTATTTTAGTTATTTTACAGGTTCCTAATCTAAAGGTCTCCTATAATATGTTTACATGCATCCAAGCTATAAAAAAAAAAACCCTTTAATTTTCTTATAATATACATTGCAGCATCACCTCTTTATCACAGTGTCTGAAACGGTCGATAAAAGATTCAACCTCTCTAAACTCCTACTTTCCGAGAGCCTCGTGTTATCTGATTAGTCAGATTGCCCAGTCTTTTGTGACTGGTCTACTGGTCTATGTGTTGGAAACTAAACACCCATTACCATTTCTGAAATTCAGCTTTGGAAGACTTCCTCACTAGGCCTGTCGCAATAATTACTATATCGACTTATTGCACGATATATATCTCAATAAAATCCAGCTAAAATCTAACAGCTGCGCACCAAACTCCTCCAGTTTCTGCTACAACTGCAGTGTTTGAGGGCAGGTCAAAGGGAAAGTTGCTACTGGGCAGCCAATGAAGACCAAAGGCTGCATTATGCAAATGTGTTACACACCTAGGTAGGTTCGTGCTGGAAGTAAGACTTGATTTACAGATGACTCATTTCAGGCAGTTCAGAATCGATCCTTTCTTTTAGGAGACAGTCTAGGAAAGGGAAGGATAAAAGTGGAAATCATGTCAGTCGACAGAAAGAAGAGACGTCTCTGGAAGATGATTATCTACAGGCATACCATGATCAGATCTGACAAGAGGAAGAGACTTCTGGGAAAAAGACGGCACGGAAGAAAGCTGTGTTAAACAGTGTTGCATTATGACAGCGTTGTTCAATCCCATGACCGATATGCTGTGTAATAGACTGAAATATAAATGTGAATTGTTTTCAAGGTGACGTTCTCCAGCACTCATCTGCAGGAGTGTTTGACTGAACTGGCTTGTGATGTGATGAGCCGTGAGCGGAGTGTCTTCCAGAGCTATTCTCAGTTTTATGAGCAGATCCTTCAACAGCAGGAACAACTACTCTACCAGAGAGAGCAGGTACGTCTAGAAATGTTGGGGTCGGTAAGTTTGTTAAATTTATTTCACCAAGACTGCATCTATTTGATCAAAATACAGTAATATTATGAAATATTATTACAATGTAAAACAACTGTGTTCTATTTGAATATATTTTAAAATGTAATTTATTCCTGTGATTAGTGTTGGGTGTAACTAATTACTAAGTAATTAGTTACTGTAATTTTAACTACTTTTTCCTTGAAAATGTAAAGTAAGGGATTACTCTTCATTTATCTGTAATTTAATTACAGTTACTTCTGATGTAATTGAGGTAAATACTGTGTTTAGATCAATCCGATCTCACAGCGAATCGTATGCATTTTATGAGGTGTCTAAATATTACGACCGCACTCGAATTATTGTAAAATATGTATGAAAAAAAGTGTGAAATGTCATGAGATCAGACATAAAACAATAGTGGGTTTAACATCAAAATGTATTGTCTGATGCTAAAAAGTATGTTTTTATAATGTAACCTTCTCCACCTTGGTCAGTTTAAGGATAATTCGTGCAATTTTATAGTATTTATTTGAAAGAATTAAGACTTGTATTATTCAGCTGGTTGAGATTGATATGGGATTTTGAAAGTAATTAGTAATTAAAAGTAATTAAATACTTTTTAGAGAGAGTAATCAGTACAGTAATGTAATTACACTGTTGAAGAGGTAATTAGTAACTAGTAATTAATTATTTTTTTAGAGTAACTTACCCAACACTGCCTGTGATGCCAAGCTGAATTTTCAGCATCATTTCTCCAGACTCCAGTGTCACGTGATACATTTTTTAGGATTCTTTAATGAATAGAAAGTTCAAAAGGCACAGCATTTATTTGAAATAGAAATCTTTTGTGAATCTATTAGTGAAGTGAGAGATTCAGCAGAGCTGCAGCAAGATACACGTCTCTTTCTCAACTGTGAACAATCTGTTTCTGCAGGACATTAAAGAACTAGAGGCCAAAGAAACGCAGGCCAGTGACCCCTACAGAAAGGTAAACTCAGGGTTGTGCATTTAGTGCCACCATCCTTCTCCCCATGATCAGTAAACATGTCGAATCTCAGGTGGCGGACGTGTGTCGGGGGATGATGATTGACATCACGGCTCTGCGTGCCAGAGTAAGTCAACTGGAGGAGGAGAAGAGAAGCTTAGATCAACATCTCAACCTCAAACACAGAGAACGCTATGACACGCTGGTCCGCCAGCTCTTTTCCTCATGCGTTCTTTTGAAGGTGTGTGTAACCCTGATTTGAAGATCCCATCAAATTCTCACACATGCATAGTTTTCAGTGTTGATATATGGACTAAATCCATGTGTAGATGACATAATCGTGACATAATCACGTTGGTCCATTTTGGAAAACGTGTAGATGTCACGGTTTAGTTTAAACTCAAAACCATAAATAGGGCTATACTGCCCTCTTGTGTCAAATTATATTTCTATATTTATTTTTCCAACAAATAAAACCAAACCGTCAATAAACACCCATTCAATACACCTTTGATCTCAACAGATTCAGTGGCTTAATTGATAAAGCGTTGGGCTTTTGTTTGCGTTAACACGCTCCAGTGGAGAGATATCCAGATGTTTATTCGCCTCTGCCATAACGACCTATCGGTTTTCATTAAACCGAGAAAATGGAATTTTGTTTTATTTACGATCACTGAGAAATGTTCTATTATTTAAAATGCAAAAAAAAAAAAAAAAAAAAAAAAACTTTATTATTTTCAAGGTGAAAAGGATTCATTTGCCTGGATCCACGCCGAAGAAAACGTCTAAATGTCACATTTTTAATGAAGCAGCCTAATGAGTAAAATGTCTATTTTCTTGGAATTATTACATTATTACATTACATTTTCTTGGAATTATTAACGTATTACATCGACGTTAAACCACGTTAACTGTGTTAACCATAACCTTTTAAATACTCGACCCAGTTCCGTTGCTTAGCAACGGGAAGAAACTCCTGTAACTTCAGTGCCCAACCCGTATCACGACAAGACGTGAAATAATCACGTTGGTCCACTTTGGAAAACGTGTAGATGTCACGGTTTAGTTTAAACTCAAAACCATAAATAGGGCTATACTGCCCTCTTGTGTCAAATTATATTTATTTTTCCGACAAATAAAACCAAACCCGCAATAAAAGCCCATCCAATAACCCCTTGAACTCAACAGATTCAGTGGTTCAGTTGATAAAGCGTTGGGATTTAATCAAGAAGACCTGAGCTCAATTCCCATACTTGCTTACATTCAATTGTGATTATATCAAACAAAGTGGCCAATACAACATTTCTTCAACCCGGTATCACGACAAGACGTGAAATGATCAACTTTGTCCACTTTTGAAAACGTGTAGATGTCACGGGTTAAACCCCCTCAAACGTGAAACTTACACTTAAACTGAAACTTACCATCACGACCTATATTTCATTAAACCGAGAAAAATGGAATTTTGTTTTATTGACGATCACTGAGAAATGGTCTATTATTTAAAATGCCAAAAACATGTATTATTTTCAAGGTGAAAAGGATTCATTTGCCTTGATCCACGCCGAAGAAAACGTCTAAATGTCACATTTTTAATGAAGCAGCCTAAATTATTATTATTATTATTGTTATTTGCTTGGCGTCAGCTGGCTCAACTCTCTGTGCCGCCCACAGTCACGTCTTGACAAATACCACATGAATATGGACCAAGATGTGCGACAGCTGGTGAGCAGCGTGAGGAAAGAAGGCGTGGACAGGATCATCAAACTGAAAAATAAATTGTCCTCCACTAATGATAATGAGACCCTCATTCACACACTTCAGGAGGTGAACTGCTAGAATGAGCTTTGTTATAAAGGAGTTGTTGTTGTTGTGTGTCTATATTAGGGTTGTCAAACGATACAAAATAAAAGTTTGTGTTTACCTAATATGTATGGGTGCACAGTGTGTAATTATTTTGTATAAATAATACACACACATGCATGTATATTTAAGAAAAAAATATTATTTATATATAAAATATTTATAAATTATATATAAATCGAAATACTATATATACATGAAAATGTTTCTTAAATATATACAAGCATGTGTGTGTATTTATATATATAAAATAATTATACACAGTGCACCCACATATATTATGTAAACACAAACTTTCATTTTGGATGCGATTAATTGCGATTAATGGTTTGACAGCCTATATATGTATATACTGTATATGTGATCATATTTTCTTGGCATTACTGTAATACAATCACTTACGAAAAAACGATCACTTTAAATTGTACATACATAAAGTACAGTTGGAAATATAATGGTAGATTTTGTTGAAAAAAATATTTTACTATTTGGATTTGGCCATTCATGTGGACGTGAGATGAGTTGTTGTGTAAAACCGAGGTTCACAGAAGTAGATTGTTCTGAAAAAAACAGCTTGCTGCTTATTACTATGATAATTATAATAATAATTGTGTCTGTGCATAATAATTTTCAGTAGTACATTAACATTTACATAACAGTAATGTAAATATTGGTATGCATAATTGCCATGAAAATAATGTTATCAGTTTCAGTTTTTCTTTACGCAAAATATCATTTCCAATTTTTTTTGTGTGAAATGTGACTTGGAACGTTCTTTGCGGCATTGATCCTACAGTATTATCATTGTTTTGTTCAGAAAGAGGTATTAGAAGATCTTCATGCAGAGAACAGCAAGCTAGCTGGACTTCTGTGTAAACTGAGAACCTTCAGCCACTGGAGGCTGGTGATCGGTCAAGAGAAGCTGCAAAAAGAGCTGCTGCAGTGGCAACTGGTATTAAGAACATGTTTAATAATCCCAGGCGTTGGTTCATCGTTTCTCATCCTCTTTTGCCTGTAGTATTGCTGAATGTTGCTCCTGTTTGTCCAGAATGAGGTGTCATGTAAAACCGAAGCACTTAAATTGAAGATGATCTCAGAGCAGCAGGAGATTGTTCAGAAAGAAGAGCTTGATGCTGTGAAGGAGGCCATGCTACAGTCTAAGAGTGACTATGAGCAGATGAGGAGACAGATCATTCAGCAGGTACGACCCTGAGCCTTCTCATCTACATGTCCATTCTTTGGTGAAGACAAAGACAGGTATCTGAAATATGCTGTAATTATGATGATTCTAGAGGTACGTGGATTTAAAATGAACTTAGTTATGATCTCAGTCCAGGATTAATAAAAAAGTACTGAGAAATTATACTTAAGTTAACGTATAGTTACAAATAATTTACTCAATCACAGTTTTTCTCCATTGGTTTGGCTCATTTCTTGAAACAGAAATTACATTCTCAAAACAACATGGACAAACCTCCAAACTACTTGGCAATTGTTCACAACAGAATTGAATTTCTCATTCAGTTCATCAAATTGCAAATGCCTAAGTACATGTCTCAATGTCTCAGTACATCTTTGCAAATGATTAAGTACAGGTAAATAATACACCTCTGTTTCAGTCTCAGAAGCTGCAAGACGTGGAGCATCGCTCTACACGAGACGCACAAAGCCGACAGGAGCTGGAGAGCCTGAAGAGACAGAGCCTGGAGCAGCTGCAGGAAGATGTGCAGGACAGAGAGAGTCAACTCAGGACTCTGAGCGCACAACTCGAGAAAAACAGCAAAGAGACGGAGCTATGGCAACAGCGCAGACACAAGCAAATCAAACAAGTGGGTCTGAAATGAATGAACTGATGAAATGTAAACCTTTACCACAATATAAGTCGTTTTGGATAAAAGCCTTTGCCAAATGCAAAAATGTTCATTGTATTTTGAAGGTGAGAGGTCAGCTTCATCAGGAGCGGAGCCTGAAACAGGAGGCGTTCCAGCAGGTCGACAAACTACAAAGTCAGATGCACAATTTTGAGGCAGCATTGTGCAAATCTACATTTGCTTCAGGTGCTCTCAATACTGTTTTTATTGGACATTTTTAGAATTAAGGAAACATTTTTATTCATATCAGTTACTTTTTCATGCTTCAGGACGCCAAAGCTCCTCTTCGAGAAGGCTACATTTAAGAAACACATCGGCAGGTAAATCTATTTTCAATTTAACATACTTTATTGGCATGATTGAGCTTACAGTATTGCCAAACCATTAACACAGCACAGTAATATACACAAGTAATGATAAGAAAAATATGCAATATAACAATAAAAAATTATTAATATAAACAATCTAATATCTATACATATATTACATATACATACATATACTGTATATATATATATATATATATATATATATATGTTCATTTCCGGGGGAGGTAAATGTTTTGCTTACTGTATAGCACTACTAAGAGCCTGTAGTCAAAATGTAAATTGTAAAATAAACCTTGTTGCAAGCAGAGAATCAGAACCAAATACGTATTGTACACAAGTTTCATTAACTAAATCACAAACATAACAACTAAACGCACATTTACATGCATAGGTAAAATGGTGAGTGACAGAATGAAACCGGAAGCAGGAAATGTAACAATGGAAAAGATCCATTTAACAATGAAAAGAACCATCAGTTTAAATCTGGCGCGGCCCCGCAGGACAGCAACCCGGACGTACAAGAGAGGGTCAAGAGAGGGAAGGGCTTGTGCAGAGGTCATTTAAAGTCTGAGAAAGGTCCCACCTTTCAGGGTTGGCTCAACCAATAAGAAAGGGGGAATTTCTAAGCGGGAGATTCCTCTGTTGGGAGGATTTATGGCTATCTCAAGTGTGGTTAGACATATTGCCGTTTGTGTCCATTTATACTCAGACAGAGAGAACAAACACACACTGCATTCTAAGAGAAGGTAATGTACACTAAAGTGTGAGTCATTAAATGAGGATTAATTAGATAGGAGACACGGGTGGGGTTACATTGACCGTTGGTTGTATAATAAAATACATAGTGTAGTATCAAAGAAATAATAGTACACAAGAAATCATTCACAGTGACCTGGGGTGCATGTTCATTTATAGATCAGTTCATCCATAAATTGATGCAAAATCTGTTTTAAGGGCTGTGGGTCTTTTCTATGGCCTCTGATTTTCCCACGTGACCACATTTTTAATAGCAATAAAAGCAACTTCTACATAACCAACTTCTAAACCAAGACCCTTCTATATCTATATATTTACATGGACACACAAATATGTGTGTATACATACACAAATAAGCACAAACTTTTATGTTAGCCAACCAATCACATGACAGTTGCTTCAATGCATTTAGGGGTGTGTTCCTGGTCAAGACAATCTCCTGAACTCCAAACTGAATGTCAGAATGGGAAAGAAAGGTGATTTAAGCCATTTTGAGCGTGGCATGGTTGTTGGTGCCAGACGGGCTGGTCTGAGTATTTCACAATCTGCTCAGTTACTGCGATTTTCACGCACAACCATTTCTAGGGTTTACAAAGAATGGTGTGAAAAGGGAAAAACATCCAGTATGCGGCAGTTCTGTGGGTGAAAATGCCTTGTTGATGCTAGAGGTCAGAGGAGAATGGGCCGACTGATTCAAGCTGATAGAAGAGCAACTTTGACTGAAATAACCACTCGTTACAACCGAGGTATGCAGCAAAGCATTTGTGAAGCCACAACACACACAACCTTGAGGCGGATGGGCTACAACAGCAGAAGACCCCACTGGGTACCACTCATCTCCACTACTAATAGGAAAAAGAGGCTACAATTTGCTCACCAAAATTGGACAGTTGAAGACTGGAAAAATGTTGCCTGGTCTGATGAGTCTCGATTTCTGTTGAGACATTCAGATGGTGGAGTCAGAATTTGGCGTAAACAGAATGAGAACATGGATCCATCATGCCTTGTTACCACTGTGCAGGCTGGTGGTGGTGGTGTAATGGGGTGGGGGATCTCAATAGAGCATCTTTGGGATGTGGTGGAACGGGAGCTTCGTGCCCTGGATGTGTATCCCACAAATCAACTGCAAGATGCTATCCTATCAATATGGGCCAACGTTTCTAAAGAATGCTTTCAGCACCTTGTTGAATCAATGCCATGTAGAATTAAGGCAGTTCTGAAGGCGAAAGGGGGTCAAACACAGAATTAGTGTGGTGTTCCTAATAATCCTGTAGGTGAGTGTGTATATACTATATACGTATATATATATATATATACACACACACACAGACCCTGTATTATATGCACTAGTCTGTAGATGTCTGATTATATTGCTCAAGGCAGTAGTTCGTTTCGAGTCATTTTCTCTGAATCTTTTTGCATCTACACATGACGTGTTCATCTCTGTGCCTTGTTGTATTGCAGGATTGCTCAGGAACAACTCAGTTATGTCTACAAACAGTAGCTTTATAAACACAATCGATGACCTCAACAATGAATCTGGTTGGATAGAGTCTTGGACACCTCTTGATAGACCCAAAACAGTGAGTTTTAATTGATTCTGTAGTAAAAGACATTTAACATGCCAAGCATTACAGGAATAGTTTGCCTAAAAGTGAAATGATTTCTTCTTTATTAACTCATGTCTTTCTAACCTGTCTTGACTGTCACTTTAAATAAAATTCTGATCATATAACAAAGAATATCAGTTATGTGGTATGAACTGTAATTGTAATAATTGTTTTTTTTTTACATTCCATTGGTCTAATTCACAGTATTCCAGTCATCTTCGTCTGGACATTTCAGAGGCGCTGTTACCCAGTCTTCCTGATGGAATCGCATCTTCCAACCACCAGTCATACCATAATCTTAGATTGGGTCACAAGTAAATCATCTGAAACCTCACAAACTTAGACCTTTTGACACTTGTATTGATAGAGATTGTAGAGAGACGACAGGATATTAGAGGAGAGAATGGAGGTAGTTGTAAGTTGGATCTGAAAACGTCTCGGTTACGGATGTAACCCTCGTTCCCTGAGTAGGGAACGGAGACGTTACGTCAGGAGTGACGGAGAATGGGGGTTTCGCATAGAAAGCCAATCCTCTTCGAGCATTTAATAACGAGCCAATGGCATGAAAATGCCTTGGGGCTGCGGAATTTGCATAGCGTAACTCCGCCTCACCCCATGGGTATAAAAGGAGGAAGTGAACGCAACCGCAGTATGTCTTTGCTGAGGAGCCAAGACTGAACTCAGGCGTCTACCCAGCGGTACAGCAGAAGTGGCAAGGAGACGTAACGTCTCCGTTCCCTACTCAGGGAACGAGGGTTACATCCGTAACCGAGACGTTCCCTTTCGTAGTCACTCCGAGTTACGTCAGGAGTGACGGAGAATGGGGGTCTGTGCCATCAAGCCATCTTACAGCTGTCTTCCAGTGCCCTGCGAAAGTCTGGACTCCTGAACTTACCTTATAACCAGGAGTTCCTACTTTAACACAGGAATACCAAGGTACACTGGGAAACATATCCCGGAAGGGACATGCTACCAGATGCCTACCGAAGGAGGACTTACAAATACACATATGGCCGAATAGGGACTACATATGGAGATCACTGGAGCACCAACCGCAGGTGGCTAGAACTTAACTCCAGGGGTGGCAGATGGCTTGCCGAGGGAAGACACATGCTCAGAGAGGCTTACAGTGGAGTAATACACATGAAACAGTTACCATAGGGAACCGTGCACATGGAGGCACCTAGCCGGCATCCAGAGCAACAGCAGTGGTGCCCGCATCGTAGGTGCTGGAGGACTCAAGGCTTCAAAGGAAGACTACTGAGGAATATCGCACTTATCCAGTCCGAGGAGTGGAATGGCGAGCAAGCGAAGACACCTAAGCGGGTCCATACTGGCGAAAGCGAGTACGTGAAAGGACACCGGCTCAATTCACAGATTATAGAATCTCGTGAAGGTGTTTGGTGTCGCCCATCCTGCAGCTCTGCAAATGTCTGTTAGCGAGGCGCCATGCGCCCAGGAGTTACCCCGTGCGGATGCACAGTCAAGCCCCGTTCCCCGACAGAAGAGACCAGGGAAGGACCAGAGTTCCACAGGGGTCTGTTCTGCCTGGGGGTCTGGCGATAGAGGGGGAGGGGAGTGGCGTAGTTGAGGGACGACACACGCTCCCTTCCGCACCCTCAGAGACACAGAGGAATGAGAGGGTCGACGCACTGGGACGTCGAGCGCACTCATTCCAGTCTGTGTGCTCAGTGATGATGTCAAGTCTTTCTTTAACCAACTCAGGGTGCTGCCCACCCGTGGGTGAGCAGCGGGGAGCTGAGAACAAAAGATTCTCCCCCGGCCCTCCACCGGGGGAAGGAGGGGGCCTGCTACCTCCTCCTGAGAAACACTCGACTTCATCACTGAGCAGCCCGTCTCAGGAACGCCGCTTTGCCTGGCGTTTAGCGGGGCGCGCGGGCTTGGGCTTTAACCAAAAACCAATTATCCATCCGTGAGAGATCGGGGCAGGGCGGAGGGTTCCACTCTAACCCGATACTCACGGCGGCCCGAGACAGCATGGCGGTCATCTCGGGATCAGACACGGGCAACGCTGGCGCTCCCGAAGGAGGCAACGCGGCCGCATCCTCACTTCCCGAGGAATCAAGCCCGCGCTGTGATGCTGCGATCGACATCGCATCATCCTCTGGAGCGCCGAACGAAACAGACGGTACCTGCGAAGAGGCAGTCGCCTGAATCGATTCGGCGCTCGCTGGCTCTAACACTGGAGCGGGAGGTGTGGCCCGAGGTTCTCTCGTCGGGTTTTTGTTCCACACCGTCACCGTCAAATCACCCTGTCCGCGAGTCGAAGAGCTTCTAGAAGAAGAAGCAGATTGAGTAACGGATGCGGGGACTCTCACTTTTGTCAGATCATTGAGTCTAGATCGCAGTGTAGAGATGGTCATGTTCCCACAGAAGGAACATGAGTCATCCGCGAACGCTGCTGTTGCATGCTGAATGCCCAGACACACAGAGCAGCGATCGTGACTATCAGAAGATGACATGAATCGACCGCACCCAGAAGAACACGGGCGAACCATCTTTAAAAAGACGTGCCACGTGCAGCTCTTTTAAGAGAGGAGGAAATTCACTCTTTCAGCGCTGAGGCGTCCAGGGAGAAGCGCAAAGTCTGGCAGACCACTGCTTAGATCGCAGGCGATGCAGAATCTCGCTGGGTACCGCTGTCACACCAACACTGAAGAGGATGCTCGTCTCGAAGAGTCTTTGTCAGTGAGAATGGCTTGAGGAGTGAAGAAGTCTCTTGGCTCCGAAGCGAAAACATACTGCGGTTGCGTTCACTTCCTCCTTTTATACCCACGGGGTGAGGCAGAGATACGCTATGCAAATTCCGCAGCCCCAAGGCATTTTCATGCCATTGGCTCGTTATTAAATACTCAAAGAGGATTGGCTTTCTATGCGAAACCCCCATTCTCCATCACTCCTTACGTAACTCGGAGTGACTACGAAAGGGAACATCTTTTACTTTTACTTGTGTCCAGACTCTATTTTTAATCAAATTAAAACTGTGCATTAATCAGAACTTAATGTTTAACCCTTATTGGGTGAATCTTATATTCCACCACAAAATCCATACACATTATTTTCCATATACCCATTTTTACATCCATATACCATGGAGATTGCTTGTATAATGTTCATGACACATTTCAATTTCGTTTCATTAACTTTAGTACAGAAATAACTGAAACTGACATAAATATGTATTGAAACTAAATAATAAAATTAAAAACTAATGATGTCTGTCAACACATTTACGTGCTTTTTTCTGTAATTTTATAAATAAAAATGAGTTTATGTGCAATATGTTTTATTGCATTACAGTAAAGAAAATGAAATTATCATTTATATGACTTTTCATTACAGAAATTACAGTGCATAGTGGCAATTGGTTAGAGCCAATGTTACTGTCATGCTGGACAATTACACTTAAATAAACTGATTTTGGACAAATACATTTGAAGTTATATGTACAGTATGTGAACCATTTATTATCTTTAGTCTTGTCATTAACAAATAAAAAAGCAGTTTAATAATGGATATACTTCATGATCCATATTGCAGCCATTATCTAAAAAAACACGTTCTGCTTATTCCCAATCAGCTTTACTGTATTATAATTTAACCATTTGCATCCAAAGAGAACTAAAGGGTTTAAGCAGTTGTGTCAGTTCAGTTTTGCGGGGTCACACTGGTGGTGTAGAGATACGAGACCGTTCCCGCCTGGATCTGGAAGGTTTGACCCTGGATCTGATGGCTGGGGATCTGCTCATTGGTCTGGCTGATGGAGATGGGCTGTCCGCTCTGACTGCTGACGTGAATGCCTCCTGTTGGACTCGACCGGCTGGGATTCTCCGAGGTTTCGGACAGCTGGTGGATCACCTGCAGCTGCTGTGGAGCTCCGTGATGAACCTGCAGTTGCTCCATGGCTTCTTTTGTCAGCGTGAAGACGTGCATCTGCTCCGGCTGCCCGCTGTCTGCTTGACTTCCCAAGACGCTGATGGTTTGGATTTGAGCGCTGCCGTCTAACCCGTCCGGTGCGACCAGTGCCAGGTTTTGGACTTGACCAGAAGGTTGGGTGAGAAGCGTGAGACCCTGTTCCACAGAAGTGTCTTCTGCAGTGATGATGCTGATAGCTTGATCTTGACCCAGGTTGATGTTTTCCACCTCGCTGGTCACCACCAGCTGGATTTCCTGCTCACCGTGGGTGGGAAGTTGGTACGGCTGGAGTTGGAGGATGTTGTGCATTTCTTCGGCCCCTGATGTGGCCTGCACCTCCGCGGGGCCCATGCTCTCAGCTTCTCCTGGTTGACGCTCTTTGTTGTGAGTCTTGGTGTGAGCTTTAAGGTTGTCCAATCGGGCAAACGACAGGTTGCAGACAGAACACGTGAAGGGCTTTTTACCCGTGTGAGACGCCACGTGACGCCTCCTGGCACTGGGGTCCGAGAAGGTCTTATCGCAGACGTTGCAGATGTATGGCTTCTCTCCTCTGGATGACAAGAAAGATTTTTTTTTAAACATGCAAATCTTTTTACTCTACAGGCAAAACATTTTTTCATGTACTGGTCAGTTTTGAGATTTTAGGCTTTTTATAAGATGCTGTTCCATACTAGTGGAAAGAAACCATCCACAAATCAGTTGAATTGTTTATTTTATTGCACTTTATCTATTTATATCTGCAGCTTTCTATTACAAAACATATCTTTGAAGGCCGTTCCATCAAAATATTTTTCAGAAATCTAGACTTTATTCCTATCTATATACTTAATGTTTTTACTGAGCTGTTTGTTTATGTATAATTTATCTGATTTATATTCACCTTTTTCCTTACGCGCCTATAACGTTTTAAGTTCAGCTGAAACAAATCCTTTGAAAGGATGATCCTTATCAATCAGTTTGTCTGAATGAGCTCAAATTTTTATAATAACAGATAATAGCTTGGTATTTTAATGTGATATGGCATAACAGGAATATCTATGGCAAGAGCTTTTTTAAGTCGCTGCATTTTTTCCTACTGATTATTTTCTTGTTTTTTTATACATATATATATTCTGCTGTAACAGTATAAAAAAGGACAGCATATACTGTGCAGTTGTGGTCTTTTCTCCTGATTTAAATTAACCATATGTCCCATGAATAATTCAGTGGAAGGGACTAGGAATCTCTTGTTTTTCTCCCCAAATCCTCACGTCTCTTTCCAGGTTTGTATTCACACGGATGCTTAAAAATATAATTGTCAATATTAACAGTGTTTACTGGAATATTTCTAAAGCAAGTAAATACAATTTATTGTATTTACTCAATGTTCCAGTTAATAAAGCTTTTTGATGCATGTTACATAATAGAGACATGCTCTCACCTAAAGGATTATTAGGAACACCTGTTCAATTTCTCATTAATGCAATAATCTAATCAACCAATCACATGGCAGTTGCTTCAATGCATTTATGGGTGTGGTCCTGGTCAAGACAATATCTCCTGAACTCCAAACTGAATGTCAGAATGGGAAAGAAAGGTGATTTAAGACATTTTGAGGGTGGCATGGTTGTTGGTGCCAGACGGGCCGGTCTGAGTATTTCACAATCTGCTCAGTTACTGGGATTTTCACACACAACCATTTCTAGGGTTTACAAAGAATGGTGTGAAAAGGGAAAAACGTCCAGTATGCGGCAGTCCTGTGGGCGAAAATGCCTTGTTGATGCTAGAGGTCAGAGGAGAATGGGCCGACTGATTCAAGCCGATAGAAGAGCAACTTTGACTGAAATAACCACTCGTTACAACCGAGATATGCAGCAAAGCATTTGTGAAGCCACAACACGCACAACCTTGAGGCTGATGGGCTACAACAGCAGAAGACCCCACCGGGTACCACTCATCTCCACTACAAATAGGAAAAAGAGGCTACAATTTACAAGAGCTCACCAGAATTGGACAGTTGAAGACTGGAAAAAAGTTGCCTGTTTTGATTAGTCTTGATTTCTGTTGAGACATTCAGATGGTAGAGTCAGAATTTGCCGTAAACAGAATGAGAACATGGATCCATCATGCTTTGTTACCACTGTGCAGGCTGGTGGTGGTGGTGTAATGGTGTGGGGATGTTTTCTTGGCACACTTTAGGCCCCTTAGTGCCAATTGGGCATCGTTTAAATGCCACGGCCTACCTGAGCATTGTTTCTGACCATGTCCATCCCTTTATGGCCACCATGTCCCCATCCTCTGATGACTTCCAGCAGGATAATGGACCATGTCACAAAGCTCGAATCATTTCAAATTGGTTTCTTGAACATGACAATGAGTTCACTGTACTAAAATGGCCCCCACAGTCACCAGATCTCAACCCAATAGAGCATCTTTGGGATGTGGTGGAACGGGAGCTTCATGCCCTGGATGTGCATCCCACAAATCTCCATCAACTGCAAGATGCTATCCTATCAATATGGGCCAACATTTCTAAATGCTTTCAGCACATTGTTGAATCAATGCCATGTAGAATTAAGGCAGTTCTGAAGGCGAAAGGGGGTCAAACACAGTATTAGTATGGTGTTTCTAATAATCCTTTAGGTGAGTGTATATTAGATACACTACAGTAATATTTCTGCAGAAATAATCAAGCTTTTGGGGTTATTCATGGTCTGTTTAAATAACTTTGTTAATTCCTTTTCACTTTAGAATTTCACATTTTAATGTTCAATGGTTGAAGGGTGAGTAGAATAAATGTCATCTTATTATACCAAGATTTTGAAACTGTGTATTACTGTGTTTATAGAACAAATATTTTACTAATTGTTTACAGTTTAACTGAAGTTACTCCCATAATCGCACAAAGCGTCATGGGACTTTGGAAAAATCTCGATACAATTTTATTACACTGTAGATTTTAACTACAATACATATATTTAAAGGCCAAAAATCTCCACTTCAGTAGCTCTACATACACCAAACTTTACAGTTTTATTTCTATCTATATTGATATTCTGAAGGTTTTTACAGATGATAACATTTTATTCTTAAAAATATGGTAAATATGTATTCTTTTCCTGGCTGTTGACAGTATTTTTCTGATTTCGGGAGTGATAAAGAGATCAAAAATCTGTGATAATAATAAAAAAAAAAATAACAAGACTTTATCCAATGATCAGATTTCTGTTCTGAAAATGTATGTGCAAATTAGTGTATAATTAAAGAATATTTCAAAAAACTGTTGATATCTATCAGTTTTATTTTGTTTCCTCTATTTACCGGCACTGTCTTAATTTGTTAATATGTTGATTTCTGACCTGTGTATCCTGATATGTGTCTGCAGTGTGCTCTTGGCTGTGAAACACTTCCCACAGATTTCACATGTAAACGGCTTCTCACCTGAAATAATAACACAGGTGTTCATACAGCACAGATATGCAATCTGCTATGAAGTGTGGTCTGTTTGTTACCAGTATGAGTTCTCAGGTGCTTCTTCAGTTGAGCTGCATCCATAAATTTATGATGACATTGCGCACACTCAGGTAAAGCTTTTCCAGTGTGAACGCGGTAATGGCTTTTCAGCTGCCGCTTCTGACTGAAGCTTTTCCCACACTGGTCACAACTGAAAGATTTATTCTCTGTGGAACGAAAATGGAGAATTTTATAGACCGTCAGGCAGTATATAGTCAGTTATTTCAATATGTACTATGGTGTTTTGGTCATGTACTGTACCATGATATGACCAATGTTTTTTTTTTTTTTGTATGTAAATAAGGTCATCAAAGTGTACCATGCTTTACATTTAAAATGCTGTGGTATACCATCCCATGGTACAACCACAGTGGAAAAAGAGATCGGACATAGAAATCTTTCTTGGGTTTGAAAGTCGTAGTTGCGTAGCTGTCAATGGAGGGACAAAAAGTTCTCCGATTTCAAAAAGAAAAAGATCTTCATTTGTGTTCCAACGATGACCGAAAGTCTAACAGGATTTGAACGACATGAGGGTGAGTAATTAATGTCAGACTTTTCATTTTTGGGTGAACTAACCCTTTAAGTGTCACGTGAGCACCAGAATTCAATTGCTGCTGAAGAAATATTTCTTATTATCAAGTAAATCTTGTAACATTCTTAATGTCTTTACTGTCACATTTGATTAATTTAATGCATCTTTGCTGGATAAAGCATTTTAATCTTAACCCAAACAATTGAATTGTCATGTATAAGCATGGCGCAGTGATTTGGTAGATGTGTGTGTAGTAGTGAAGTCCCTCACCTGCGTGTAGGTTCATGTGCTCCAGTAGGGAGTGTTTGGTGGACAGCGCTTTGGAGCATATCGTGCAGATGAAGGGCTTTTCTCCCGTGTGCATGCGTTGATGAACCAAAAGAGTGTGTTTCTGGGTGAAACCCTTCCCACAAACACTGCATCTGAACGGTTTTTCACCTGCATAAAAAGAACATTTTATTTTGAGATTTCCAATGGACACGTGACCGTCACCACCGTGCTTCTCCAAAGTTTTTTCAGACTATGATGACGCATTTCCACAATTATTAACATTGTAAATCTTAGCAACAATTTTTTTTTTTTTTTACATTTTATTTTTTATTTACTTAAGTTATAACAATATCCTTTGTTTTATAACGCCTTGGCGTTAAATGCCATAAAACCGGTAAATTCTATGAGGGAGTTTGTAATAGTGACGGCAAATTTCTTTCTGACCAAGTTATCAATCTCTCAATTTTATTCTTTGGAAAGTCAAAACGCTATTTTTTTTTTCTTTTTTACAAATGGAATAGGCCTAAATGGGAACACAAAAATATATATGTATTTTTTCACATGCCTTTTCACATTAGCCAAATGACTTCCGCTTCTAAGAACCCCAGATATGTGAAAAGAGTCTTAAAGGGGTCATCGGATGCAAAATTCCCTTTGATTCATATGGTGTTTGCATATAAATGTGTCTTTGCAGTGTGTGGACACAACCACCATACAATGGGAAAAAAACTCTAAACACTTTCAATAATCAAGCTGTTTGGATTTTCTGAGCAATATGTTGTCATATTGCTCATGCTCCGCCCACGACCACTGGGTTACAAATTTACATGAAGACCCTAAAGAATTATATCAGAGCCCGTCTAACGGAGAGACTTGGCACTTCCTATTAGCCCCATTGTGCATCATCTTGGTTGCAGTTCCATTCGAATTCCACTGGAGGTGATCGCGGGCGAGAGCAGAATGAATGGGAGTCTATGGGGCTAAACGGCTAAATCTGTTTCTTTCACCTGCTTGTCGTTAAATCAACATAGATTTTATTGTTGATTCCGCAAGTTCAATATAGATTATAGGCCAAAAGTCGAATGAACGAGTAAGATAAGTTTATGTCCTTTTGATTTCTTACAGGTTAGGCCGTTGTTGGCCGGAACACGCTAGCATTCTGCTATTGTGTGACGTCATCACATTTTTGAACGGATTTTTAGAACAGATAAGTGAACTTAAAAATGCAATTTTCAGCTGAGTGTATTTTCTTAGCCCTCCCTTTTGAATGCAACTAATTACTTGACAAAAAATTACATCCTGAGAAAAGTGGATTTCTGGGGGTGAAACCGAAAACTGGGGGGCACTCGACCGCAAGCGCCACTGCATGGACAGAGACGCGTTACTGCAGCCAGTCCAGAACCCGGAAGTAACCAGCCAGTGCCAATTCTCTTCAAATAGACATTCTCTGATTATACCAACTTGAGGAAAATAGGCATCCGATGACCCTTAAAGTCTCATGAACCGGACGTTGCAAACGACATTTCTCCAGTGTTGTGACGTATTTCCAAGTGAAATGGACTATTGAATAGAGCCTCCTCTCTATCTCTCGCTCATAGCAGACCAACGGTTTGAGGGAAATGGTTAAGCGTTTTCAACCCAAGGCATCAAACTGATGTCATCAAGGAACGCCATTCCAGGCCGGAAGTAACTTTTCAGATGTTGATTTAAGATTACCACGACAAACATTTTTTTTTCGTGTATTAACTTGCATGGATCCACAAGACTCACCATATGCGCAAACAAAGTAAATAAAGTCAATTTTGATTTCATGACGTCTTTAATCTCCAATGAAACACTTAAATATAATTAAAAGAATATTGACCAAGTCACGTTAATTGATAGATGTTTAGTGTGTAATACAAACAAATGTTAAAACAAATGGAAACACTTTACAATACAGCCTCATTTATTAACATTATAGTTAATTGCATGAGTTAAAGGGGTAGGCGAATTTGTTCCAGAAACATTTTTTGTTATGCTGGTTGAATGTCTTCTCATCCAGATAGCAATCAATAAGTTCAGTGGTCTAAAGGTATTTTTATCGTCTGTGGCGTAGGACCATAACATGTTTTTCCAATTACATGATGTCCTACCTGCATGTCAGCGTATGTATTTCGATACCTCCACACACCTGCTCGTACAGTCATCACACGACATCAGCGTGTTTCATGCTATGAGTTAGACAGACGTCAGTCACAGAGCACCTCAACTGAAACAGCAGACACCTTTTACAGTTCCTCCTGAATCAAAACCATGGGCTTATGCTGCGTTCACGCAATGTAATTTGCAACGGCTTGTGACTTAAATTTGAGTTTCAATGGCAACACTATCAATGCTGAAATGATACTGCAGCAGTCAGGTGGTAAAGGTCAGTGCTCTTTAAGTTGTTTACGTTCATTATTATTGTAATATTATGTGCTTTGAGACAGAGGTAATTTAACACGGTCTCGTGACGTTTTTGTTTGCTCAAGTGTTTTGAAGTATGCGTTGCCTTTGGAGACGCTCTGAAGGGAGGGTGGGATCTCATGCTTTCAAAACTAGCTTGCTATTTCTATTTGCTACTAATCAGTCAGTTAGGCCATGTCCACACTAATACGTTTTCGTTTGAAAACGTATATTTTTCTCTCTGTTTTGGCCTTCCGTCCACACTGAGATGCCGTTTTAAGTCAACAAAAACGTATCATTTGGAAAACGCTCTCCAAAGTGGATAAATTTGAAAACGCCGTTTTCGCGTTGTAGTGTGGACAGTGAAACCGGAGGTATTTCAAAACGATGATGTAAGTTTAGTCATGTGATCCATGTAGTACCAATAGATATTCATGTTTATCGGTATTGTGCCTGTTATGTGTTATTCATTTTACACTATTGCTAAAATATGTTACTTAATATGTGCTATTCTTCATAGCACTGCAAAGATGACAGATAATGTACTTACATTTGCTGTCCTGCGGCAAAACAGGAGAGCAGTTGCGTTTTAGACCAAACATATGGTGGCTAAATGCGACCTGGACACATCAGTGATGGTGAGATATTTTGCTAAATAAAATTATCCTGTTATTGTGCGATAACATAATTATTTATTTTCCCATCTGTATCATCTCAGTGAGCTTTTGTGAAGTTTCACACATGCGCAGTAAAGTGAATTTAGAAATTTCTCATCCACACTAAAACGTCGGGAAACGCCTGAAAACGCTAGTGTGGACGGAGAGCGTTTTTAAACGAAAACCCCGTTTTCAAATGTATCCGGATTAATGTGGACGTAGCCTTATTTAGTATAATAAAAAATGAGGTGCACCTGTATGAGTTCGTTGATGTATCTTCAGTAACAGATGGTTTTTATAAACCTTCCCACACTCGTCGCATCTGGCCTCTGTGTCCGGGTACTTCCTCTTTCTCCCTCTCTTCCCCGGCTCCTTGCGCTCAGTCAGATTGTCTCCTAACCTGTATCCCTTCAGTTTGACAGGCTGCCGAATTTTGCGCTTGCTGTGACGGGGTCTGTTTTCCTCTCTGGGGTTGTAGTCGCTGTCACTTAGGTCTCTTGGAGGTGAAGTGGGATCTAAGAGAGGTTCTGTGGGCTCTTTAGTCTCTGTTGGTAAAACGCATTCTGGATTCTCTGTCTGGCTTGACTCCTGAGTGTACATGCTCTTTTTGGGGCGCCCTCTTTTACGCTTAATCTGTGTGCATTCATCAACACCTTCACCCTGAGCGGACACCACATTTTCAACCGTTGAACTGTCCTTTTGAAGGACCTTGTGGGCTTTGAGCAGATCTGGGATGTCCAGAAAGCGGGCCATGTCAAACAGCTGCTCAGAGCTACTCTGGTCCACCAACACATTTGCGCTGTAGATGAACTCAAGCACGGCCGAGAAGGTTTTCGCAGACATCCCGTCCAGCTTGTACACCGACTGGCTTACCTGATCTTCAGCAGTGAACATCAATGAGAAATATTCACTGCTCGCTGCTAATAAGGCCTTGTGCGCCTTGAAGTGCACGTCTTCTACGATAAGGGTTGTATCACAGAGCTGTTCCCTTCTTCTGAGATTGTCAAATTTACGCAGGATTGTGTCCTTGTGTGTTTTTGAATGCAGGGCGAGGACAGGTGACGCTGGCGGGAGAGACGGCGCAGACATGGTGCTGTGAGCTTGTATCTAAAAAGGAAAAGGTTTTAACACATCTTTTATCTTTGCAATTTAGCAGTGGTTTTAAATGGGCATCAGGTGGTGAACAACACAATACCAAACCCATACTGTATTTAATGTATAGTCTGCGTTTTTCTTTGAATAGTCTTGTTCGTGGTTTTTGAAGATGAGGGCATGTCAAACAACCTGTCCATGTTGGCATCTGTCTGCATTTGACTTGCTTCTAATGGTGCTTTTCCACTACACAGTACCAGCTCGACTCGACTCGCCTTTGTTTGGTTTTCCACTGTGTAAAAGTTTTTTGTATCACCTCCAGCGAGGTTCTGTGCAAGCTAAGGTGAGCTGAGCCGGTATTCAAATGTGACGTGAAAACAATGCTGACTGCTGATTGGTCAGAGAGAATCGTCACCATTCACTGCGTCATCATTTCACGCTCCCCATGGAGTATCCAGAATAACCCCGCCATTCTTAAATCGTTTGGCCAGAGATAGATACTAAACTTACTACTATTATTGTGGCAACCCTGAAGAATACGCCATGGTCAAACGAGGGGTGCAGACTTTCCTTTGTTTGGTTGCCGAAGAGAGGATCCAGCGAGAGATTGAAGGGGCAACGAGGCGTCGCTATGACGACCGGATACTATTTGTGGCGGTACTGTCTGCAATGGAAAACGAGTTGAGGTGAGCCGAGCCGAGTCGAGTTAAGTCGAGCTGGTACTGGTAATGGAAAAGTGCCATAAGAAACATAAACTTGGACACACAGTCTGACCTAAAATAAATGATATGGGAAGCATTTTCTTCTTCTCTTTAAAGACCTAATTATTTACATGCATACATTTAGCAGATGCTTGTAATATTCATAATATATTTTAAGTACACAAGACAACAAACTATATAACACTGTTATAGTGGGGGTTTTTTTAGTTGTTGTTGATATTTTCATACAAAAATCTTACATATTGTGCCTTTAAATGCCCTAATTGAACTAAAGCCTAATCTTGGCTTAATCTAAGACCTGTCTGCAAAACCAGGCTATAATACTACAAATGAAATAAAAGGCCTACTTAAGTGGTTTAAAAAAAGTACACTTTCTTTACATATTTTAAAAATAACACTTTGTAGTAGCTTAACAATGTCAAGTTTTAAGTATTTTGAGACATTATTTTAATCTTTTACACTTTGATGTATTGACTACTAAACATAGCATACTGAAGCACATGTAAAGTTGTTTGTAGTGCTATTCAGTATTACATACAGATAATATATTTTATGTTTTCTAAACTGCAGCTTAATAATTTTTACAACAAATGTTTGTCTTGTACATCTTGGCAGTACTTGAATACAAATACACGCAATTAAGTGTCCAAAAACATTATTACATTTGCTCTTTGCAGCATATTCTTTTAAAGTAGGACTATTACTTGCGTAATAAGTATCGTGTTACTTGTTTAAAAAAAGGAAAGAAAAAAAAGTTAGCTAAAATGAAGTGTATTTTCACCCAGAGCAACATTTTGGGGTTGTGTGTGAGACCGTTGAAGACCAACCAGTTGAGAACCATGTACTATAGTAAATCCACGGTAGTGCATTCTTTGTAGAAACCCATAGAAACATGTAAATCCTGGTAATCATTCAAAACCAAAGTGGACAATGATATTTCCATCTTTACGCCCAAACTGTATGTAACAGTATGTTTGACACATTAGTTACAGAGATGTCAGGACAATGAAGCATGCACTGCTGCACGCGGTCTGTAAACACAAAATGGTGTAACGTTAGTAGAATCTCACAATGCGTTTTATGCAAAAGGGTTACACACACACACACTTGCGCGCACATTGAATCTTCATAATATCCATGTCCTCGGTCTTTGATCACAGTAATAAAATAATAAACTGCTTTAAAACCAGCGCCATGTGTAAGTTAGCAACAAAGAGCTCGTTTGTTTTCACTTCTAAAACACGCTCACATGGCTAAAAGGCTGGCGCTGATCAGTCAATCGCAATGATTAGTCTGCGAAACGCACTTCAAATAATAACTATACTAGTCTCTGAAGACGATAATGTACGATTAAGCTTTCAGGACCTTACCTTAAAGGAACCGTTTCAGCACAACCAAATCTCGCGAGAATTGGTTCCGTGATTTCAGTATCCATCACATATGTATGCAGATAGAAGCTAGAATTGTGACGTGGTAACCATTTATAACGCGCAATTGATTTCATGTAATCTTTTTATATAGATTGTAAGAGCAGATTTATATCTGCTAGTGCAGATTGCTACATTCATTTAAAATATTTTCCGTCCTGGGATTTGAACGTCCGTCTATGGTCTGTGGGCCTCGAGTCGCCCCCTAGAGGAACAGAACATTTGTTACCCAGTGTTTTGTGTTGTGTTTGCAAACAGCGCCTCTGTTCACTGATGGTGAAGCATTACACACACAGACAAAAAGAGCTTTTATTTATAACGGAAGGACTGAAAGGTTAACTGTACATAATGTTGTTCCTTTAGGGTCATAGTTTAGGGTTAGCAGTCAAACCCAGTTGTACTCTGTTACATATTCGCATCTGCGCTTCCGCATCCCCTCAAAATAAGAGAACTAAAACTCCATTTCCCACGATGCGTTTTAAATAGGACAATCACAGTCTCGTCCAGAGTGTGTAACGTAATAATCACAGACTCTGTTTGTTACCGCTGGATCAGAAGGCTGGAGGTAAGTGTGTGATTGAATTGTGCTTTGAGATGCATTTTAAATAGTGTAACTAGTTACTTGCTCGTTTTAAATGGTTAAATTAACCTCCTAAATCTGTATTGAACTTTATTATTGCAGCTTCTTATGACAGCTGTGCCTGATTTTTAAATATGTTAAAGCTATTATGGTTACTGTATGAATAGTAGTCCTAACGTTACGTTTATTATTATCATTATTTATTATTATATACTAAGACTGTTTTTAAAAAAGTGATTTGTTGCGTAAATAATATATCTAGACTATAATAGTCACGTAAGTAGGACACAGTCTGTCGTTTATTGACTTAATTGGCACAAAATCAGATTTTATGGTTGTCTTGCATGGTTGTAAATGTCTCTCTATTAAGGAAATATATATTTTGGTAACACTTTACAATAAGTTTAGTTAGTTAACATTAGTTACTACATTATTTAGCATTAACTAACAATGCACTGCAAATACAGCATTTACTAATCGTTGTTAATGTTAATTTCAACATTTACTAATACTTAAAATCTTGTTAACATTAGTTAATGCACTGTGAACTAACATGAACAAACAATGAACAGTGTTTCATTTTTGTTGGATTTAAAAAAACATGAAAAAAACTACATTGTGAAGGGTAATAAAATCAGCAAGTGTCAGCAACAATTGATATACATTTTTATATTTTGATGACTACTATTAAATGTTTTTATTAAATGTTGTAAACATCAAACTAATAGCATTTTTAAATGTTAAATAAATGTAATAAATATTCTGACCAGGGAGGGCATAAGGTATTGTAATTGTAAAGTGAATAAGTAGTTGGGCTGTGAATCAATTAATTTTTAATCAAATTAATTACATTATCCCCAGTTTCACAAACTAATTTTAAGCCTAGTCCCACGTTTGAGCTGTTTTAACTAAAAGCATCTTGCACTGACATATCTTTTAATTAATTAAATTAATCTTTAATATTGTCATGTTTTTTAAGGCATGTTTATAAAAGCTATTTACATGTCCTAATTGAACTAAAGCCTAATCCTGTCTTTATCTGTGAAACCAGGCCTATATGCTGATTTATTAATGGAAATGATTGCAGTACATCACCGATCAGTATGTGCAAAGGTGCAAAGGATCTGTTCTGTATCTTCTATTTGAGCTGAGAATGCAGCGTGTGAAAGTGCTGGTTGTCGGAGCAGGTGTGGTGGGTCTATCCTCGGCAGTGTGTATCGCTGAGACGCTTCCACACTGTTCTGTAACTGTTGTTGCCGAGAAGTTCTCGCCTGACACCACCAGTGATGGAGCCGCTGGAATCTTCCTACCTACTGAGTTTCCTGGTGAGATGAACACTGACAGATGCAGCAAATTTGCCATTGTATCATGTGTTTTGGATTATAGCCTTTTTAGGCCCGTCTATGTAAAAATGGTCAAATTGATTATTATTGAACTCTTTTACTAGACATCCCTCGTGAACGGCAACGGCGTTGGTTCAAGGAGTCATTTGATCATCTTCTGGCCATCGCAGATTCCCCACAGGCCGGAGAAGCTGGCGTGTACTTGAGCTCCGGGTAAAACCCTTGTGATCACACTATAAAGATAATGTATTGATGTGGTTTTCATTTATCATGATCTCAACATTGCATCCTCTTAGGTACCACATTTTCAAGGATGTACCCAACGACAAAAAACCCTACTGGGCAGATGTGGTGTTAGGATTCAGATACATGACGGATCATGAAATGAAGCGTTTCCCTAATCATAAGTTTGGACAAGCGTTCACCACATTAAAGTGTGAATGTTGGAGATACTTGCCATGGATGGAAAAAAGGTACTAAAAAGTTTCAAAATAAAAATCCTGTAATATGTAGTGATATAAATATAAAAGAATAAAAAATATAATTCACAAATTGGACCCTTTTCACAGACTGGAAATGTTCTCTTATAAACATTGTAAATCTAGCCATGTATTAGGGCTGTCATCCAAAATAAAAGTTTGTGATTACATAATATATGTGGGTGCACTGTGTATAATTATTTTATATATATAAATACACACACATGCTTGTATATATTTAAGAAATATTTTCATGTATATACTGTATGTAGATTTATATATAATATATATATTATATATATAAATATACATATTTTATATATAAATAATATTTTTTTCTTAAATATAGATGCATATATATATATATATATATACACACAAAATAATTATACACAGTGCACCCACATATATTACGTAAACACAAACTTTTATTTTGGATATATATATATATATATATATATATATATATATGAAGAGTTCAGATGCAAAAGCCTCTAAGTGCCATTTGAAATTTTCTTCTAGAATGATCATTTTTATCAAGCTTGTATATTTAAGTTCAGCAATTTCACTTAAATGGCAATTCATAGGTAATCTTCAATGTCATTTAAGTGAAATTACTGAACTTAAATATATAAGCTTGATAAAAATGATCATTTTAGAAGAAAATTTCAAATGGCACTTAGAGGCTTTTGCATCTGAACTCTTCATATATATATATATATATATATATATATATATATATACTAAATTATACAAACTTTGTGAAATTGCCATTAAATTACAGACATCTTTTAAAATTTCATCAGATTTTCTGTCCAATCAAATGCTCTCTGGAGTCTAAAGCATCCCGCCTCCCTACATTATAAATAGTTGCAGCTAAAATTGGTCATTTGTTCACACATTTACTATTTTCTACATGGTGAATGGCACATAGTGCACTATTTAGGGTATAGGGATTGATTCAGACAGTATGAATTGCATTGAATAATGCTCCACGTTGGTACTTCAGTGGGTCTTTAACGCTGCTGTGTAAGTGTTTCTAATATGGCTGAGGGAGTGATGAAAAATTTCACATCTTTCTCTTTTCTGTCTTTTTTTCGCCTGTTTTGGAAAGTCATAGTAAAGCTGTCATGTATTTTTTCATGGAAAATGCAAAAACTATATACCGTAGTTTAGTTTACCCCATGATGACTTCTGCATCTGAGAACCCCAGAAATGAAAAGGGTCCATTTATACAACAAATATGAAGACTACAAGGTGAATAGTAAGCATATGGTGAATAAATCTATATTTCCCAATAGGCTTAGAGCAGTTGGAGGTCAGATCCTTCATGAAAAGGTGACTGATCTTCATAAACTGGCCCTGAACTACGATGCCATCATTAACTGCTCAGGTGTCGGCTCACGCTTTTTGGCGAAGGATGAGGAGGTCTATCCAGTTCGAGGTCAAATATTGAAGATTAACGCCCCTTGGCTGAAGAACTTCCTAAGAGATGGAGATGGCATGACCTACATCTACCCTGGAATGACACACGTCAACATCGGAGGCACGCGGCAGGTGGGCGACTGGTGTATGGAGGTGAATAAAGAGGACAGCGAGGGGATCCTAGAGCGCTGCTGTCGACTGGAACCGTCCCTGCGAGCATGTCAGGTGATGGAGGAGTGGGTGGGACTGCGGCCAGGCAGGGCTAACCTGCGGGTGGAGCGCGAATACCTGTCCGTACTGGGCCACCAGGTGCCTCTGGTGCACAACTACGGTCATGGAGGCTGTGGGGTTACTCTGAGCTGGGGGACGGCACTGGACGCGCTCGATCTGCTGAGACAGAGTCTGTACGAAAAACCACCTCTAGCCAGACTGTGAATCTAATATTGAAGTTTAAGACTTCATACTGATACTGATATCCATGTGTCATATGATTTCCATACTGATAGCTATGCTTTTGTGCACGAGAAATAGCACTTTCATGTTAATAATAAATAAATCATGAATGTAATTTAGGCCTTTAAACCTAATGTAATTTTACTTTGACTTTTAGTTCTTGAAGATAAATTATGTAAATTGTTCCATGTTGAAATATATTTTTTAATATGCCAGTTTTAAATTCTGAGTGAGTGTTTGAAAATCGCCTTTAACTACTTTATACATGAACAAATTGTCAGAGTGACGCTAAATATTTTAATGAAGAATATTGTCTTAATGCTGTCAAGTGTCTTATTTCCCACACAACACAAGTGCTGTTCATAAGCATATCAAATGATCTCTAAATTCATTCATTTTATCATTAAGGGAAACTACAGTTGCAATGTGACCGAAATGTTTTAAAACGGTTCAAAGAATCATAAAAAGGAACAAACTATTAAAATGTGTTAAATATTCGACAATCTAAGAATACTGATGACAACATTTAGTGTAATTGTCTTTTGTTTTTACAAATAATTTTCAAGCTTTATCCAGTTGTATGGTTCAATAGGGCCACCTGAATGATTGGTTATTTCAGATTAAATCTGATCTCAGGTCTGTTCGGTCCAGTCGAGTGAGTCTTCTGTTTCCTGAAGCACACTTGAATAATGTCTGGAGGGTTGTGGGCCTGTTCTCAGACCGATCTTCCTCTTGGTGAGGTGGAACTCTGCTTTGACAAAGTTGTAGAATTTGTACTCGTACTCCATGCGCTGATAAAGCACCTGCAGGGCCTCGAGATTAGGAGTCTGTTTGTGGACGGTGCCCGTCATGTTCCCCAGCTTCCTGTATTCTGAACCGAGTAGAGACAGACACAGAGACACATAAATAATTTTTAATCAAACTTAAGAGTACATTGAAAATACATGCAGTTTTTAAAACTTAAAAAATAATACAACACTTGCTTATAAACACTAATGTGCAAAAGTCCTATAGGCAGGCATTAGTATTTTCACCCAAAATATGTTTTGCTGTTTTAAACGCAAAGGGTGGTCACACCAAATATTGATTTGATTTAGTTCATTAATTGATAAATAAAATCTATTTATGACATTATTTTTGAAAGTATCCTCACATTATAGCATTTTTACACAAGTGCCTTAAACTTTACACAGAACTGTAGCTTCCCAAATCATCTTTCTTCTGGGACAGCCCAAAATCGTACAGTGTGTACCGGGTTGTGGTGGGCTGTGCTGCTGTGGCTGGAAGTCCACAGTGTAGTTCTTGTGTTTCTGATTGTCTCTTCTTTTTGTTCTGTTCTTGTTGTTTCTCTTTCCTTCAGTGATTCTGCTTGTTACCAGCAGGTGTTCATCACTAATGTTCAATCATCACTTGATAAATCACTTAATTATCTCATTAACTCACTGGATTTTGCTGTGATTGGACTTGGAGGTCTGTATTTAACTACACCTCTGAGATATCATTATATTTTTTAATATTAAGTTAAATTATTTTAAAAAAAATACATTTATTTACATTTATTCATTTAGCTAACGCTTTTATCCAATGCGACTTACAACTGCTATATATGTCACATCTGGAGCCTCTGGAGCAACTAGGGGTTAAGTGTCTTACTAAGGGACACCTCAGGCTATGTTTACACGGAAACGATTCTGAAGAGAAAACGCAAAAGTGGCGTTGCGTCATCACTTTTTTTTATGCATTTAGACGAGCGTTTTGTTTGGGAAATCCGCGTGCAAATGGTGACGCAAAAGTGTGTGAAATTCAATGTAGTATGCACTCCAGGCGGCTAGGAGTGCATACTACAACAACACCAAGTCCACATGCCTGCGTACAACCTTCACTGTCAAGCAGACTTTTACGTTTTTACCGTTTACACGGGAACGCGGCGGTGGAGCGTTTTTAAGATTTCCACTCTGGAGGGTGGTTTCACTTTTTTGCATTTTTAAGCCCCAAAAATGGCATCGCCGTGTAAACGAAAGGCACATCCGATAAAATATTTTTACGTTTTCAGCCGCGAGCGTTCTCGTGTAAAACAGGGCCTTAGTGTCTCACAGTGGATTCGAACACGGGTCTCTCACACCAAAGGCATGTGTCTTATCCTCTGCGCCATCACACCCCTTAAATACTTTTTGTATTTTTAAGTAATTTCACTTGCTTATTTTTATACAATTATATAATTTATATTAATTAAAAGAAATTCTGCTTTTGTATTAAATAGCTTATTATTTTTACTTATCTACTTTTAACAACATTTCTGATACTGCCATGCATTAAACAATTAAATTAATTAAAAGGTGCAAATAGGTTATTAAAATGGTGGCAATATGTTTTTGAAATGGTGACCAGTAAAAATCATTATGAAAACTTGTATGAAAGGTCTTACCTGGACTTTCGTAGATGTTCAAGACGTCAGAGAAGAAGTGTGGAAGGAGTCTCTCCAGCAGAAGCAACACATCCTGAAGTTCCTCCAACACCCCTACCAGCAGGTAATGATCCAGAACGTTCTGCTTGGCCTTTTCCAGCGCCCACAAACCCGGCTCTCTAGGTCATTACAGATTATTGATCAGTTCCAGTGATCACTCATGGACATCTATTGATTCAGAGTTGATAAAAAAAATGCTGGAACCATTAAAAATGAATCGTATAAGATGTACAGTAGCAGTAACGTCCGGATTTAATGTCACCTGCACTGAGGATGCTGCCCACAGAAATATGGGATAATGTAGAAGAGCCGGGATTGGAGCATTCTGGGTAGCTTTCCAAGATGCATGTGCTGATGTCCTTTGGTCCAGAAGAACATTTACATTCATGCATTTAACAGACACTTTTAGTCAAAGCAACTTACGAAAGAAGAACAAAAGCAATCTGTCAAAGAGCCAACATTAACATTTCAGTTAGTTACATCAGTGCTATTAAACTGATTTTGTTGTTGAACTGGAACTGAAGCTCTGAGAACAGTCGTTTGTTTATATATTAATCCACAAGAGGTCTGAACTATGGGGTCATTCATCTAAGTCTCCAACCAAAGACCCACGCCTGGCTATTTCCTGCTGCTATGCAAACATATCCAGAACATTCCAGAGAAAGTTGCAAAAAAATGAACAAATGAAAATGACTATTTAAACAGAAATCATGCATTCCCATGCGCATTGTATATAATGAAAATGATTGCATTGGTATCTTTAGAGAAACTGTAAAAGTCTAGTTGGGTTTCCACCGGTGATGTCATACATGCACTGCCTGTAAACCATTACCACATGTCACACTAATGAGTGAGAGGAAAATCAGTCAGTCTCACACTAAATATAGACCGAGTAAACTATGTTCATGAACGTTGCCTGCTGAGTTGTGAAGGAGGCATTCATGTGTATCACACAGAGCTGTACAGACTTCATTTATGACAGTAATAGTTCATTCAATGCTCCTTCACTCAGTTCTCTGTTTCTCTAACCTCGCTTGAGACTACTATTTCTTAAGAAACACTTTTGATTTTAAAGCTCTTACTAAGTATCTTTCGTCGTCTTTCATCGCAGGGGTTCGTACGACGTGATTCTCTTCCCCTCTCCAGTCGCCGAACCGCCGGAAAAAATAATTGGATAAAAATCGGTTGATTGGATCTCTGATGATATTGATGTGTGCGGGCTCATCCGTTCGAAACCTGATTACAGAAGAGAGAGGAATCATAATAAAATATCCATTATTTTATCTCTGTTAATTAAGGGCTTGTTCACACCAAGGAGGATCCCGATAAAGATATCATTTTTCAAATCGCTTTAGATTTAAACAAATAGCAGTGTCCACTTCACAACTATAATGATAATGACACAGTCAATAATGTCAATGTCGTTTTAGAAAGACATTGACAGCCAATCAGAATCCATCCTGCATTTAAAGTAGCAGACGACAAAAACTGCAGCGCACGCTCATCATAAACAGGACGTTGTCGTGCTTTGATGTAGATGCTAATATAGTTATCGTTATAGTTGGTGTGAACGGGCCATTACACGGCTCTCTGAAATAGTCTATTTCCTAATATTCGCTGAGTGATAAAGTGGATTTTACATAATTAACTACAAAATCATGGCTCACAGCCAAAGAAGTACACTTTGAAAGGCTCAACTGTGAAGAAACACTTTATAAAGAAACACATATACACTCACCTAAAGGATTATTAGGAACACCATACTAATACTGTGTTTGACCCCCTTTCGCCTTCAGAACTGCCTTAATTCTATGTGGCATTGATTCAACAAGGTGTTGAAAGCATTCTTTAGAAATGTTGGCCCATATTGATAGGATAGCATCTTGCGGTTGATGGAGATTTGTGGGATGCACATCTAGGGCACGAAGGTACCATTCCACCACATCCCGAAGATGCTCTATTGGGTTGAGATCTGGTGACTGTGGGGGCAATTTTAGTACAGTGAACTCATTGTCATGTTCAAGAAACCAATTTGAAATGATTCGAGCTTTGTGACATGGTGCATTATCCTGCTGGAAGTAGCCATCAGAGGATGGGGACATGGTGACTATAAAGGGATGGACATGGTCAGAAACAATGCTCAGGTAGGCCGTGGCATTTAAACGATGCCCAATTGGCACGAATGGGGCCTAAAATGTGCCAAGAAAACATCCCGACACCATTACACCACCACCACCAGCCTGCACAGTGGTAACAAGGCATGGTGGATGGATGCCAAATTCTGACTCTACCATCTGAATGTCTCAACAGAAATCGAGACTCATCAGACCAGGCAACATTTTTCCAGTCTTCAAAACTGTCCAATTTTGGCGAGCTCTTGCAAATTGTAGCCTCTCTTTCCTATTTGTAGTGGAGATGAGTGGTACCCGGTGGGGTCTTCTGCTGTTGTAGCCCATCCGCCTCAAGGTTGTGTGTGTTGTGGCTTCACAAATGCTTTGCTGCACCTCGGTTGTAACGAGTGGTTATTTCAGTCAAAGTTGCTCTTCTATCAGCTTGAATCAGTCGGCCCATTCTCCTCTGACCTCTAGCATCAACAAGGCATTTTCGCCCACAGGACTGCCGCATACTGGATGTTTTTCCCTTTTCACACAATTCTTTATAAACCCTAGAAATGGTTGTGTGTGAAAATCCCAGTAACTGAGCAGATTGTGAAATACATCTGGCACCAACAACCATGCCACGCTCAAAATGTCTTAAATCACCTTTCTTTCCCAATCTGACATTCAGTTTGGAGTTCAGGAGATTGTCTTGACCAGGAAGCCATCAGAGGCAGATCTAGTTGGGCGACCACATTCTTTTGCAGAATTGTTTTATAGATAAAATGAACTAATTTAATAATGAATGATATTTACAACGGAACTGAATCAACACTGAACTGACTTCAGCTGAACAACAGCCTGTTATCACTGTAAAGCTGCTTTGAAACAATCTCTATTGTGTGACTTGGCTTGACTTTAATGATGGCAATCATGTAATGGAGCAAATAAAAGTTGATTTTGGGAGTTGATTTCATCGATTCCAACGGTCATAGTAGACTGCGGAAAATGCAGAATCGAACACCTCTACTGAACTGAGGAAAAGTTGATTCTTAAAACAATTTTTTCCAATTGAAATAAATGTATGTTTTCTCTTTATACTTACAAGTGCAACTAATTATTTTTTTGAGTGTTTCAGGTCTTGTGTATCATATATGATGGCCCAATCTTGAGTCATGAAATGACCTCAGATGACTTTAGTGTTAATATTACCACAATATTGTTGAAGATTTAGACTGATTGTTTGGTGCATCAGAAACTTTAGAATCATTTACAGGTAAAATTCAATTTAATATTGTCTAAGTATTAAAGGGGATACTCCACCCAAAAATTATGTCATCATTTACTCGCCCTCAAGAATAGATATTTACAAGAATGTTGGTAACCAGACAGTTGATGGACTCCATTGGCTTCCATAGTATTGTCTTTCCTACTATTGAAGTCAATGAGGCCCCTAAACTGTTTGGTTATTAATTTGGTAATTCATACAGGTTTGGAACAACATGAGGGTGAGTAAATGTCAATGATGACAGAATTTTCATGTTTGGGTGAACTATTTATCAATTAATTTGAGTAAGTAGTCGTAAGTGAGCTAATGTAGTTTATCTTGCAATAATGACTGCACTGTTCATTACCTTATATAAAAGAAGCATCAACTTACCAAAATAATTAATAGAAATATTACCTGCTAAAGTTGAGAAAATGCACATGTCGGGTGTAAAGAAATGGCTGAGGAGTTGTGCTGATGTTTCTAATGAGATTTTCCTACATGGGAATAAAAGGAGAATGGTTCAAATTAACCATTGATGTTCAATGGTGGATGAAATAGATCAAGCAAACAATTATTGACCAGAACTAGTCATCACATCATCATCATTTGCAGCATTGTTTTACCTGTTCACGTTTGGTGAGTCTGGTCTTGTTGTGAATATCAGAGGAGACAAGAGTGAACTGATGTCTGTCCGCCAACATGCGCAGCAACAAAACTATAGTGCGACTTCCACACTTACCAACCCTGTTATACACAACCTGACTTGGGAAAGGTAAAGCCTGCAACAGAGAAAAAAAAACCCTGTAGTATTCAAAGAGTTTCCGCTTCAGAACAATCTTACATTATGTTGGAATGAAAATGGATTTGCATCAAGATATTAGTAACAAATGAGATTCAAGCACTCAAATCTTGTAGTATATGACATGCAGTGCTCTTACTCTGGGTGCTAAAGGTCCATGGCCACCAGAAAATCTCCCTATAAAGTTTAAAATAATAATCAAAAATGTATCTGTGCATATATTTGAGCATACTGAACATTACAAATAGCTTTGTGATACATATGCATACCAAATGTTCAGTCCACCTGTTAATCATAACTGATAATCTCACATTTCTTAAGTTCAATATGTATAATATTTGTAGTTTAAAGCTTGCATGCCTCAATGTAAGAGTGATATCTTTTAAATGGGTATTTTTGCTTTGGAAATCCACAGGTTATTCCACCCTTCCATCTAGCTGTCAGTTTTGGTGACTGCTGTCATTGTAGGGCGAGTGAATGAAAAGTCCCGCACAATGAAAGGCCTCATATCATCCACTTAACATAGACTCCTGTGGAATTCGCTGTGGGTTTCACAAGCCAAGAACAACACTGGTATGGACTCATAGTGGAGACAGGAAACTTTGACAGTCTGCTCTTTATGAACCTTGACTGATGCCATTGATCTTAACCATTAGGTTCATTCAATTAGTTATAAACATCATGAAACTGAAACTGTTCATATTCATATTTCAGTGGAAGCAATGACTGAACTGTTACTGTTAGAGCCTAAGGCTTGTTATATAAGCCTTTATTATATAAGTTCATTTAAAAAGGGTGTCATAGTTTTTAAAAGTTTGTTTGATGAGGGTATTGAGGTTTTGAGTCAAAATCCAATTTCACTGAGCTTGTTTAGCCTACTCTAGCAGTGCTTTTAGTTGTTAAAACACTGACAATAGTTCAAATCTTTAAATTGGGATATTTAGTCTCACTAAGGCTATAACTCTTGAATAAACAAGTGGACAAAAATTAATAAGTGTATTCAATTTGCTGTATATTAACTCAGGACAAGAGTAAGAGGGGTTACTGTCGTCTGCTGTTGTATATAGCCTACTAAAGGATGGCTTTCCCTAATAATTTTCTTCTTCATTGTAACAACTTACCCCATGCCTTCTGATATGTTTGAGGTCTTACCTATATAATATCCCACATCCAGCAGGAGTTTTGGTGCTCCTCCGTTGAACTGATATAACACAGACCCCAGACAGAATATGAGGAGAGCGGTGAGACAGAAGCTCAAATCCCGGCGCGAGACTCGAAGCAGAACCACCGCGAGCCAGTTCTCCCTCCGGTTCCTCGCGCGCATGTAACCGGTCAAGTGTTTATGAGAGGAAGGATTTCGAAAAGTCATCATATTCTCATGACGGTATAATCCAGAGTCAATTTTACTCATCCATCTGATGTTCGGTATTAACACACAACGATATCATTTTGGTCTGAAAGCAGCAGAATAGTCTGCTCAGGTCAGATTTTCTCTGTAAGCCTATCATGATGTGGCGGTGTTTAACCTGGAGGTGTGTGTGCAGTCAGTGCTACAGTCCCACTGGACCCTCATTCGAGACAGGGTTAGTTCAGCTGCAGGTCGGAGGAATGGGATTAATTGGCGAGAGGAGGAGTGCCGAAAGGTGAATTGCTACAACAGAAATTATAGAATAAAACCGGTGGTTCTCAAACTTTTGCGGCCACGTGCCGTTTAAACATAAATCTGGCAATACATGGTCAGATAACACACATATAAAAAAATCATTAAAAAAACGTTCAATGAAAAACACCTGAAATTGTTTTACTTTGAAATCCTTTAAATCATTGGAAAAATATAATAGTAAGAACAATCAGAACAATATTTTTATTTCAATATTTTTTGCTCCCCACACTTGAGAACCATGCCCTAGCCCTACCTATCACAGATAACGTCCTACATTTTTACATTTACAAAAAACAAACAAACAAAAAAACAGAACAAACAAACAACATATTTCTATAGGATTTATATATTTATATCTATTGGATTTGGGGACAAAAAATGTTGTCACAGAGTAAACAATTACTGTACAATTACTGTAAACAATTATTATCCTAGTGGGGACATTTGGCCACAAGTCACAAGACTCTTCAAACTCTTTGCATATGAGCTAATTAAACCATATTCATTTGTAATTATGATAGAACAGTATACACTCACCTGAAGGATTAGGAACACGTGTTCAATTTCTCATTAATGTAGTTATCTAATCAACCAATCACATGGCAGTTGCTTCAATGCATTTAGGGGTGTGGTGCTGGTCAAGACAATCTCCTGAACTCCAAACTAAATGTCAAAATGGGAAAGAAAGGTGATTTAAGACATTTTGAGCGTGGCATGATAGTTGGTGCCAGACTGGCTGGTCTGAGTATTTCACAATCTGCTCAGTTACTGGGATTTTCACACACAACCATTTCTAGGGTTTACAAAGAATGGTGTGAAAAGGGAAAAACATCCAGAATGCGGCAGTCCTGTGGGCCAAAATGCCTTGTTGATGCTAGAGGTCAGAGGAGAATGGGCCGACTGATTCAAGCTGATAGAAGAGCAACTTTGACTGAAATAACCACTCGTTACAACCGAGATATGCAGCAAAGCATTTGTGAAGCCACAACACGCACAACCTTGAGGCGGATGGGCTACAACAGCAGAAGACCCCACCGGGTACCACTCATCTCCACTACAAATAGGAAAAAGAGGCTACAATTTGCAAGAGCTCGCCAAAATTGGACAGTTTTGAAGACTGGAAAAATGTTGCCTGGTCTGATGAGTCTCGATTTCTGTTGAGACATTCAGATGGTAGAGTCAGAATTTGGCGTCCATCCATCATGCCTTGTTACCACTGTGCAGGCTGGTGGTGGTGGTGTAATAGTGTGGGGGATGTTTTCTTGGCACACTTTAGGCCCCTTAGTGCCAATTGGGCATTGTTTAAATGCCACGGCCATCCTGAGCATTGTTTCTGACCATGTCCATCCCTTTATGGCCACCATGTACCCATCCTCTGATGACTTCCAGCAGGATAATGCACCATGTCACAAAGCTCGAATCATTTCAAATTGGTTTCTTGAACATGACAATGAGTTCACTGTACTAAAATGGCCCCCACAGTCACCAGATCTCAACCCAATAGAGCATCTTCGGGATGTGGTGGAACGGGAGCTTTGTGCTTTAGATGTACATCCCACAAATCTCCATCAACTGCAAGATGCTATCCTATCAATATGGGCCAACATTTCTAAAGAATGCTTTCAACACCTTGATGAATCAATGCCATGTAGAATTAAGGCAGTTCTGAAGGCGAAAGGGGGTCAAACACAGTATTAGTATGGTGTTCCTAATAATCCTTTAGGTGGGTGTATAATACAATATAGGCCTAATCATTTTTTTTTTTTTGTTTTTTTAAATTAACTGTAATAGTTTGCAAATGGACCAATTTGTAAGATGTAAACAAAAATGGTCCAGAAGCACTTCCTGTTTCAGTTTTTTAACACTACATAAAAGCTGGGATAAAATACAACCAACAGAACTGAATCAAAAAGTTAAACAAACATCTTTAAGATGTTTTCTTTACATGTGAAATAAAGAAAATAGTTACAAACTGATACAGGAAGTGTTTCTGGACCAGTGTTGTTTACATCTTGGAAATTGGTAATCAATTAAGCTGTTTAAAATGCACAATAAATCTCTTATTTATATTTTGAGTGAAAATTCTATGCATGGTGACTTTTAAAACGCCAATGATTGGTCATTGCACCCATGTGTAGTTTAAAAGTAGTTTTACAAAACACATCTATCTATCTATCTATCTATCTATCTATCTATCTATCTATCTATCTATCTATCTATCTATCTATCTATCTATCTATCTATCTATCTATCTATCTATCTATACTGTATCTACTGTGGTGTTGTGTGTGTGTGTGTGTGTGTGTATATATATATACACACACACACACACACACACACACACACACACACACACACACACACAAATAATTAATCAAGATTTTTAACGAATCAAAAGCTTTATTAGTTTTTAAACATCTCTGAAAATACATTAACAAACATTCAGTTCATTTATACCAACTTGCATTAGCACATAACAGAACCCTTCTTTATCCCATAACAGAACGATATTGATTAAAATATGAAGCCTATGTAACATTTTACAAGCAAAAATCCCCAAATAATATGTCCTATTTTACAGCGAGAAAATAAATATGTTTTGAAATCAATACGAACATTACTCAAAATAAAAGACAATGCAGTTTACAGGAGACATGCTTTTTAGTTTGGGCAGATAACAAAATAATATAAAAACTGCTATTAAAATAAAATATCAATATAATGATCATCTATCCAAAACAAATGAGAGCAAATGTAAGTTTCACTCAGATGAACTATTATATACATTTCCGAAGGCAACATTTATGGTTTCCACAAACACAGAGTTGATTCAAATTTGGAACTGGTGCCTTTTGATCATAACAGATTCAATTTGATTCAAAACAAATCATTCTTCAGTGTCCACTAGTGGAGGTTTCAAATAAAACCACAAATACATGTCAGACTACTTCAGTTTCTACGGTGCTGTCTCAAGCCTAAAAGGACAGGTAAAGAGAAATTTGAATTAGAAACAAACTTTCCAGTGAATCAAAAGCATGTCAAATTCCACTAGTAGAGTCAATGATTCATGATCTTTAAACTTCAGAGTCAGCTGGATTTATAATCAATCAGCTGCTATTATCCTAAGCTTCTCCCACAGTTCAGGAATCAGTACGATGTTGTCCGGAAGTGCTCAAGGAATCACACATATCTCTGACAATCCTCTCAATGGGATCTGTGATATGAACATATGAAAGAAAGTCAAAGTCAGACACATTTGTAAAGAATGTGTAACTGACCCTTTTCACAGACAGTGATGAAGCGTTAACACAGTTATCAACATCACAAATCTAGTAAAGTTTCTCATATTTTCATTTAAAACACTAAACTTTTGTGTAATATTACCTTGGCAGTTAATTACAAAAAAATGAACATGGTTGAGGGAGTGACGGGAGTGATTCTCTCAATATTTTTTTCCCCTATTGGAGAGTCATGGAAACACTATCATGGATTTTTCCTTTAGCTATTAGTGCAAAAATGACATTTTCTGATGTCTCCCGTTCACCACTAAAAGTTTACCCAAGTATGATGATTTCCACTTCAGAGAAACTCAGAAATGTGAAAAGGGTCCTTTGACACTATGGCATCGCGAGACAGGACACTCACTGCTATACGATGCTCCTTTAGAAGTCGTTGGACTCTTGCCTGATCAATCAGAATGGCAATGTCACCCAAAGGTTTGTCCAGATCTTCAGAATATCTCTGGATCAGAGAGAAAGGCACTCCGTAACGGCCATGCTGAAAGACAAGAGAGATCAAGAAACTATAGTACTTTGTACGCGCAGATCGCACAGAATTTGCTTTGCACTAATCGGTTATTCCACAAGGTGGCAACACTAGCCAAGGCCATTGTGTCACTGTAGAAACCACAACAAAATACAGAAGACTGCAACAACAACAGACGCCAACACTGACAAGCCCTTGTGTGAGGGGTTATGAGATAGCTGAAACTTTAGTCAAAGAAAAGTCCCTGTTTTGTTTTCAGAAAGTTGAATATAACCAACGTCCCTTTAAGACTTGTCATTTCACTCGGCAGCCATCTTTGAAACGCCTCTCTGGCATGCAAATGCAGCTTCTTTTTGAATGGGGAAACATCAAATTCTCCAAAACTGTTCACCAAGCTCGCGATTAAATTTATATTTAAAATCACCAACGAAATATGGCAACAACACTCTCATACATTTTGTTTTTAAACGCTCAAATCGTGAAAGAAAACTAATATTTTTCCAGGCTGGATTAAGCTAATGCGCATGCGCAGTGGAACTCGCATCTAACTGTTTCTAGTAACGGCAGATGCAGTGACACGATGACTTCACCAATCGGCCATTGGCTCTTATTTAGAAGGCGGGACTTATTCCACCATGTTGAGCGTTACACTTTTTCCCATTCAAAACAATACGAGTGATGCGTTTTGTGCTATTCCTGAAATCCTGATCCTGAAAATCCTGAATCCTGAAATCTCAAAAACTTTTTCAAATCAGCAACAAAATCTGTCAGATTAACTGTCTAATAAATGTTGTTTCTTATGTTCAAATAGCCATAAAAAAGCTTTTTGGGGGGGGGAACCGAAGCTTGAAATGGCAGGTGCAGTGATGTTATGACTTTACCAATCAGCGATTGGCTCTTTTACTTAGAAGGCGGGACTATTCCACCATGTTGCGCGTTGCAGTTTTTCCCATTCATGAGTAATACGAGTGGAACATCTTTCTATATCTATAGTCTTTGCTTTAGTTAGAATACAACCATTTTTTTTTTTTATCGGCAAAGATGATATTTTCTATGTGTCGACCGCCTGCATTTGTTCTTTATTTGAATATAGAGAACACTTTGAAAGGCTAAGGGTCACATCCTTGGCAATCAAAACAGACCGAAGACAATAAGTGTAAAACATTTTTTATGAAATAATTGCACTATATTTTGTTTCAATAATATTTATTGTTTCACATTTTACAATATTTACCTCTAAATTACGCACCATTTATTTCTATTTAATAAAAATGCTAGAATACTAAAACAGTTTTTATCCAATTGTCTTTTCAATACAGTGTGTTCAAATTAAATATATGTCCGTGCATTCTCTAGATGCTTAGAGTATTTTCAGACATAATTACTTACTTTTATTAGGTTTTGGATTTGGTTATTACAGAAGCCCTAAAGGGACATGGTGGTGGAAAAAAATATGTGATGGGAGGAAAAATAATGTTAATGCTTTTGCATTCTCTACCCCGACAAACTCGGCATTGCTCGCGAAACCTTTTTAACAAACAAAAAGTAATATGTTTTCCGCCAATTCATATCTTTTGTCTTCACCATGTCCCTTTATGGGCTCCGTAGTATATATATATATATATATATATTAGACATTAAACACAAAATCTTCATTTACATTTTTTCATTTAGCTGACTTACAAGCGACAATTGCTATGTATGTCAGAGGTTGCTCGCCTCTGGAGCAACTAGGGGTTAAGTGTCTCGCTCAGGGACACATTGGTGTCTCACAATGGATTCGAACCTGTGTCTCTCACACCAAAGGCATGTGTCTTATCCACTGCGCCATCACCACCCCATTCATTGTGGCTGATTTGTAGATTGTACCCCAGTGTTGTAGTCGAGACCACCTCACTCGAGTCCGAGTCGACACCGAGACCAGAGAGAGTCGAGTCCGAGTCGAGACTGAGACCAGTATGGGTTGATTACCTAATTTACTTTTATTTACTTAGAGAAATCCTTTTTTTTTTAACTGAATTTACTTTTTTAGTAAAGTTTAAAAAATATGATCAGTTTAGGGTAAAAAGGCCACATAGTAGGTGGTGTTAAAAGTAATTTTATTACAATTTGTCATGCGCAGTTGCGCACTAGAAAATCACTAATCACTGGGCGTGTCAATCAATTTAAAGAAATATTTTATTAACATACATTAATAATCATGAAAAATATTTTTAATTGAACTCGAGTGGACTCGGGAATAAGTCCGAGTCCTAAAAAAAAATGTTCGAGAACGAGTCAATTCCGAGTCCAAATGGACACGAGTCCATGACAAGACCAAGACCATTAAAATATGGTCTCGAGACCGAGTCCGAGACGAGTCCGAGTCTCGAGTACTACAACACTGTTGTACCCGATACAATATTTCATATTTCCCATTCCTTTCCTATCACAAGTGTGACTATTTTCAAAGATTATTTACCTTTTTTATTCATGTCCACAATTTTTTTTGTGTTCATACACCAAGTGGACATACAGTAAGTCATCAAGTTTTGTACCATTCCAATGAAGCAATAATAATAATAAAACAATTCTAAATGCATTACTTTTAAATCTAAATGACCAAGAACCACCAGAGGGTTATCTCCAAAGACAACAACTGTAATATATACCATTAATCAAGTCAGAAAAAAACAGATACCTTGTCAGAATATGGCTCATCTGTGAGGTCGATGCCATCAGAGGATAACTTTTCCTCCACTAAAGTCTCCAGGTTGGCAATTTTCCCAGAATGAACTTTCTTGGCCGGTCTGTAAATGAGTGACTTGGAGTTCTTGGGAACTTCCTGGCCAGAGTTCGTCTTAGATGATGTGCTTGTGGAAACCTCATTTCTCCCGACGCCAGTGTCCCTGCTCTTTAATAATGCCAGTGGGAGAGGTTTTGGAGGAATTGGTGGTTTCGTGCGCTGTGTGCTTGGAGGACGATCATCTACAGGAACCTCTTCATATTCCACCACTGAAACGCTTGAGGACGGCTGAGCTCCATATACAATCTCTTCAGACTCGACATTCTCCTGTACTTGACTTGAATTCTCCTTAGTACCGTTAGACGATTGTCCGTGCAGATGAAGTTCCTCTACTGAGAAGAAACGCTTCAACAGCTCTGTTGGACTGGACTGATGATCCAGGGCGCCGCAACTGCGACTCAGGGGTCTTCCTCCGAGGATGTAGGGGTTCCTTCCCAGATGAAGATCCTGCATGGAGTCGAGCTGCAGTGGAAGTGGAAGGTCCGGTCTGGTTTTTGGGCTCAACCTGCTGGAATGGCAGAGGGGTGGGATGGGAAACTCAGGGGAGGAGAGATGGCTTGACTCAAAGCCTGATGAGGACCTGCTTAAATGAGACGTCTTTTTGCCTTTACCTACAGGAAGATTCACGTGGAGAAGATGTGATTCAACATGACAACAAAACACAGTTAAAAATGAGTCATACGAGTCAGTCTTATGCACACCCCTTCAAGTAAAATGTTACCAATTTATTTTTCAAATATGCTGTTCTTTTTAACTTTCTAATCATCAGAGAGAGAGAAAAAAACAGTTTTCAACATTGATAAGCGTTATAAATGTTTCTTGAGGAGCATTTCTAAATAATCTAACACAGTCTCATCCCAAGAAGTCATATAACTGACGTCTTGGGACGTCTTTTGACCATACGTCAACATCCGCCTTTTAGGGTACCCTTAAACGTCGGTTACCTGACAATCCCGAGCCGTCATACAATTGACGCTTTACCTTTAACGTCGGTTAGGTGACGGGGTAGGTTTAGCTCTTGGGTAGGGTTAGGATCCGATAACGTCATCTAACCGACGTTGTACCCTAAAAAGGCGGAAGTTGACGTACAGTATGGTCAAAACACGTCCCAAGGCGTCAGTTATGTGAAGTCTTGGGATGAGACTGCGCTGAATAATCATGTGACACAAAAGACTGGAGTAATGATGCTGAAAATTCAGCTTGTCATCACAGGAATAAGAATAAATGACACTTTTTACTGTATTTTTGATCAAATAAATGCAGTCTTGGTGAGCATAAGCGACTTCTTTAAAAAAAAACAGTAAGCAAATTTTTTAAACAGCAGCATAAAGACAGATCATAGACTGACGGAAAAGATCATGCAAAGAGAAACTGATTTGCTGAGCATAGTGATGAGATCTCTAGTTTAAGAATGAACAGAATGTACTGGATGGAAAAGGACAGGAGCAGACAGGAATAAGCAGGCGATTCAGATGAAGAGATCATAGAGTATTTTATTCCATAGCTTCTGTAATGACATTGACTGACATCTCTCCTTCGGTCAGCGACACACACACACAGAGCTCAGAGTTTCAGTCGGGTCCATGTACATGGACTCTATACGCTTAGCCACAGTTGCAAAAGAACATGTAAGACATTTGTGGATGAATCTTACAAAACCTTCAGAACATTTCCGGGTCATATGTAATCCCAAAATCAAAGAAACAAATAAAAAAAGTTACATTTTGCTTTACAAAAACGATCACTCCATTATGAACTTCTTGCACTGTGAGATTGTCATTAAACACACCCTCAAACTGTAAAAAAAAAAAATAATATCCATATTAATGTAATGCAAAAATTAACTAATTATTATATCTGATTAAACCTACTATCAATATAATCCATAATATTACAATATTACTAGACAATTTCAATTAATATTTCTATTGAATTCCTATACATTTTTATGTTAGAATTAAATAATATTATAAAAATGTATTAAAGTATTAACACGGTTGTAGTGCACTGCTTTAATTTATAGCTAATAAAAAAAACAATGTATTATAATAATGACAAGTACCACTAAAAATAATAGTTATCAAAAAAACTGTAATGAGAATTTTACTTTTAAATAGTAATTTAGCATTTATGTAAACATACATTTGAGGGTAAAATGTGTTAACTATATATGAAAAAGGAAAAATTGGCTTAAAACAGGCCTTTTCTTTTAATTTAGTATTTCTCCAAGTTGATTTTGGGGTGAAATGTGACCTGGACATGTTTTCATGAGTTTCACTGTATCTCATATTGAATATCTCATGATGTCATAGCAGCTATGATTGTACTATATCTCTTGTCTCTACCTCTGGAGGAAGATGTATAGACTTTTTTTTTTTGTTTTGTAAATATATCTACTTTAGTCTCATACGTTTGCATATCACAAATGATTTTTAGGCACATTTAAAGATATTGTGCAACATCATAGTATTTTTACTAGAAAAATATACACACACAAACAGCAACGTCTCGCAAGCACAAGCAAAAAAAAAAATAATGACATCGTCAACTCTTCACAAGGGCTATTAAAGGAGAACTCGGGTCAATTTTAACATTGAGCTCATTTTTTTTGTACATTTGGAGTGCTGTCAGTACAGACAAAAATGACAAAAATCGGTGTTGCCTACACCGTGTTATCGTCTTTTTAAAATCCGCACCCTGTTGACTTCAATGGGGCATGTTCTAAACCTGCTTTTAGCCTCTTAACATCCTTGATTTGTCATTACGAGTGCACAGCCATGTGAGTGGTGTTAATAAGAGTGACCACGGTCAATCTGCAGTAGACGTGGAAGATATGAATAAAAATGATGTTATTCAGCCAACTCAAATACCTGTATTTGCTTCCTGTTTTCGGTCGAAGCCCACAGTAGTCGATTGTCGAGTTCACGTGCGTCATCATTGGTGAATATCATCTCAAACCTCCTCCATGTGTTCAACATCTGATTCGGATGAACTATCTATTTGAGCTGATATTTTCAGAACACCAAACGGTGGAAGGTTTGAGATGATATTCACCAATGATTGCGCGCGTGAACTCGACAATCGACTACTGTGGGCTTCGACCGATAACAGGAAGCAAATAGAGGTATGTGCGCTTGCTGAATTAACATCATTTTTATTCATATCTTTCACGTCTACTGCAGTCAGATTGACCGTGGTCACTCTTAATAACACCACCCACATGGCTGTGCACTCGTAATGACAAATCAAGGATGTTAAGAGGCTAAAAAGCAGGTTTAGAACATGCCCCATTGAAGTCAACAGGGTGCGGATTTTAAAGAGACGATAACACGGTGTAGGCAACACCGATTTTTGACGTTTCTGTCTGTACTGACAGCACTCCAAATGTACAAAAAAATGAGCTCAGTGTTAAAATTGACTGGAGTTCTCCTTTAACATGAGCATGTTATGACTAGGATTCTTTTGTTCGTCTAAACCAGTGTTTCCCAACCCTGTTCCTGGCGGCACACCAACACTGCGCGAATTCTTTGTCTCCCTTATCAAACACACCTGATTCAACTCATCAGCTCATAATCAGATGGGTTAATGAGCTGATGAGTTGAATTAGGTGTGTTTGATTAGGGAGACAAAGAATACGTGCAGTGTTGGGAAACACTGGTCTAAACCAAAGCAAATGATATTGAACATTTATGTGATCAGAATTTCAAGCTGTAACAGTGAATAATGTTGATTTAGGACCAAACTTCTTCACTCTTTTTGGTTCAACACAAATTCGGCAAATCACGCAACACGGTAGAAACTCGGTTCTCGAATGGAAATGGGACTGAGGTGAAATCTCAATGCAAAGTCACGTCACAAGTAACTGATGCTGTGGATGAGAGATGCTCTGGTCCGCTGAAAGCTGGGAATGAAAGCAGGTGTCGTCCTCACAGCAGAGAGAGGAGTGAAAGCAGAGGACTGTATTCTGGAGCATGCAGAGATCACAGAGAGGAGGAAGAGGAGGGCTGGAGAGTCACAGGTGAGGAAGGCTGTCATTACCGTTCTCCAGGTTCTCGTTGCTCTCGTAACAGCCCGAGTCTCGAGGGGAGTCTCCTGGTAGGACGCTGCCCTCGGACAGAAGCTTCTCTCCAGATGATCCCTCGCGCTCCGGGTCACTGTTACCTGAACAAAAACACCATTTTAGTTCTTTATTAAAAGATTTGAGGCTTATGAAGTCTAAAATGCGGATGGAATTTGGTTCGATTTTAGTATTTTGGTATGACTGATAATTTATATATATAAATAAATATTTGCAATGCATATAGTTCATATAAATGCATGTACATGCTTTATGATGCATAGCAAAGCAAAAACAAAATAAAAATTAATGTCAAACCTAAATCATACGCTTAAGTTACAATTTTATGTAATAAATTGAATGTAGGAGGGACAGAGTAACATTCAGCTGAAATTTTGCTTCTTAACTTATCATATTTTCCTTTTTTTTCTCTCACAAAAAAGTAAATAGTTTGAGAGCAAACATTAATTTTTAATTTAATGCACAAGGTTTTACATTCAAAGTTTTAGTAATATTTTAATGAAATATGGGTATTACAATAGTAATATTATTACAGTGATATATTTTTACATCCCTTTACTGACTGACAATTTTGAAGTAAATATTATTTAAAATATTTGTAAAAAAAAAAATATATTTTTTACTTTGTATATATATATATATATATATATAAATATTTACTATTATAAATATATACCAATAGTATAAATTCCTACTGTTGAAATTATTTTAAACGTTTGTTATGCTCACCAAGGCTGCATCAAAAATACAGTAATATTGTAAAGAATTGTTACAATTGGCTTATTGTTTAATATATCACTTTTCTATTAAAATACATTTTAAAATGTTATTTATTTCTGCGATGGTAACTCTGAATTTTCAGCATCTTTACTCCAGTCTCAGGTGATCCTACAGAACTTTGACGAAGCGTTTATTTGAAATACAAAAATTTGATAACATTATGTCTTTACGGTCTGTATTGCTGAATAAAATAATTGATTTCTTTATTTCAAAACTTACTGACCTGAAATGGTAAACAATAGTGTATATATTAGACTTTTATAGAGACTAATAAATTCTTTTAGTGACTTAAATATGGTGCTGAAATATTTCTCACTAATTCTAATTCTATTGGTAGCACTGTTAAAATGAGCGGTTAATTGGGCAGAACAGTAAAACATCTCTTTTATAAGTCATTCTGATTGAATCTGAACTAGTGTTTACATGGAGGCTAAATAAAGTGATCTTGTTGATGTGTGTGTTTCGCACACTGCACGAATACACAGTTTCCCACTGTTGACACATACTCTCCATCCTCATTTTCTTTGTTTTAAAAAGCAGACTTATTTATTTATTTCAGGTCCTATTTAGAAGAAAATGAGCTCACGAAGCTTTGTGCCATAAAAAACGCTCCTTCCTGTGCCCAAAACAAGGTGTGAGTCGAAGAAAGCACTTGTGGAACAACATTGTCCTGCAGAACTTAACAGATGATGAGTGGAAAGAGAATTATATTCAACAACAGCATCAGCTCGTTCTGAGTCATTAGGCCATTTCTATGTCATTGGACATGCACAAAACATTCCATTTTCGTTTTTCAATCCGATCAGGTGTTTACACGTCCAATCGAACGGATTAGAAAAGGTTTATCACACCTCTTTCAATCGCTTTGGCTATTTTTATTCCCGATTGAGTTGTTTACATGGAGCATTTTCATTCGGATTGGACTTTTAAACCAATTGCAATCAGCATGCAACGCTCTTAGTGTGTGTGTTTGCGGTCGGTCTCTCACTGTCGCACTCCTGCAGAAGCTCCACGGCGGTGAGCAGGACGGCTCTGTGCTGAGGATCTCTGATATTCAGCTCGTCCAGATCTTCCTCCTCCAACAGCTTAAACGTGTCCAGATCCTCATAGCCGTTAAACAGGAACGTGGGCATGTGCTCCTGCAGGATGAGGAAACAGGGTTATTATTGTGTATTACAACTAAATTTTGTTTTCATGCTTAAATGTTCAAAAAACACATTATTTTTACATTGTTGCAGCACCTCTCTTCCCAGTCGGTCAGTAACCCGAGTGTTTCCTGAAGTCAAATATGGTCGCGAGTTATTAACACGATAAAACAGAACTTGTGACCACAGTTGGCTAATGATGCTTTTTGGAGACGCACCCGTTAAGTTCCAGTCTCTAAGCCCCTCCCTCTGAAAAGTAGAATGTGCTCTAATTGGTTGACTGGTCCGGCGTACTATGATTGGTCAACAGTTTCGAGCGTGTTTGGGAGATGTTAGAGTTTCCATACCATAACCATGAGTTTCAACCAAGCGGCAACCTCCCTTTCTTTCTTTTGAAACCAATAAGGAAGTGAATTAAACTGCAATTCATCGACTGGCCGCTAGAGACAGGCTCCAAAAAGTAGTCAATTCCATACACTAGGGATGGGCAACGATTAATCGCATCCAAAATAAAAGTTTGTGTTTACATAATATATGTGTGTGTATAATTAATTTGTATATATAAATACCCACACATGCATGTATATATTTAAGAAAAATGTTCATATATATTTATTTTATATACATTTATTCACAATTAATATTATATATAAATATAAATATTTGATATATTAATAACACATTTACACAAATTAATCGTTGCCCATCCCTACAAAATGCATGTTAAAACTTTAACGCGAGCCCCTGTGCAGTCGCAGACTTGGCACTGCTAGTAGCATATAACATTAGCTCTCTAAGCCTGAGCTAACTCGTTCACGTCACGTCAAGCTAGGTGGGCGTGGTTTCAGCAACCAGGCTCCTCTGCTCCACCCACGTCCTGCCTCTTTGCCCATTTTCAGTTATCCAGGAGTGACTTGTCGCTGCCAAGATGGCTCTGCCCGGCTTTAGGCTTCAGAAATGCTTTTTTCTGTGACGCCACGGACACTAAGTCCATATTTTTTTACAGTCTAAGGTCAAAACACTACTAACTAACTCAACCAGGCCCCACTCCTTTATGTCTCGGCCAGGAATTGTTTAAATGAGGAATATTGTGACGTGTTCATTCCTGGAAAGAGACTACAAAGGAGGCACTCAAACAGCAACATTGCACACTAAAGAAAGTTTAAAATGTAAAAATTAAATAAAATAAATTCTAAATATCAGATAAAAAGCTTAAATTTAGTTTAGCACTAAAATTACTAGCTGGAAATAAAATAAACCTGAACTAAAACTACAACTGAGATAAAAAAATTAATTTAAACACAATTAAAAATGACAAAAGCATACAACAAAAGTATGTAACGAATTGACTAATAAAAAAAATGACATGTGAAAATTATAATGTAACAAATTAAAATGAAAACCGAATGTATAATATAAAGGCCAATTCCATATATATATAGTATATCAATATATTGATATACTATAATAGTGTATAAATAATACTAAAATTTTAGTATTTTTAATATCAACTGAACGAAGCATTGTTGTGTTTTTGTAGTTTAGACGAGACATTACTTTGAGACTGATGCGCTCCAGAAGCTCCTCTACAGAGGTCGGTTTGGGAGGATGGCTCTTCCTCCTCTTCTTCACACTGCGTTTGGGTTTCTCCTCTTCCTCGTTTAGCGTCTCCACGTAGATGAACTTAAATGTTCCCACCTTGTTATTCAGCAGCCCCATCCACGTGCCCATGGGCGGCTTACTGATGACGTCGATCATATCTCCTCTCTGCAAGGCAAACGCGCGCTTTAGATGCAGAGCAAAGGAACTGGCGCTGCTGGAGTTATTTATGAGAACGCATCTGTGTGACCTTGAGTTTGAGGGAGTCGGTGTCGTACGGGCTCGGGGTGAAGTCCGTGTGTACGAGAGCGCGGCCACAGAACGGTCCTCTGTACGGCAGCTCGTCTTCCTCTCCGTCTTCTGATTTCACACTCTCTCGGTTGCTGGTGGATGAATCTGTGGTGCTGACCGTCTGACCGCCTGCCAAAACAACTTCTGATTTAAACACATCTACTGATAAAAAGCACCGTGGATCAACCCTGGTATTCTTTAAAGTACTGTGTATGCCGTGGTATATGAATACGCTAATCATTTAGTATCATCTGACACCATAAGGTTTTTTTTTGTTTGTTTGTTTTTTCTTTCCGTTTTTTAATAAATATCCATTTCTTGTCAATTCTGCACTATAACAAAACTATATAACATTATTAATTTCAATTTCTTCTCGAAACAAACAAACAATATTTAATGTCAGATTATAAGTAAAATAATATACAGTCAGCAAATGATTTTCACAAAGTAATTAAATTATAACACCAATTATAACATCCCCCTGTCAGGTTTATTTTGCATGATGACCAGCAGGCTTTTTTATTATCTATTAATCTATTGTTATATTATACTTAAACATTCAGTATTCATTATACTTTATTATTTTATACATTTTCTGTTGTTTTAGTATTGATTATATATTGTATTTATTATTACATATAATAATACCATAATACCTAAATAGATTGTATTTCAGTTTTGATTTGATTATTTTTTATTTTTCCATTTATATTAAATGATATATTTTTATATATAGTTATATATTAAACAGTTTATTTCGACTTATTTTACTTTTATTTCAGGTAATAAGGCAAAATTGATAATTTTTCGTTTTGTTATGAAAACAGTTTTAATAGCTTTAGTTTTAGTAAACAAAAACAACACAGTATTATACATATCTATTATGGGCTTTTGT
>NW_024121187.1:277500-367500 GCF_016745375.1 Pimephales promelas
ATATATAAACTGATAATTCATGAGTCTTAGTTTAGCATTTGTCGTCGAGTCATAGCAATACCGTCTTAAATAGCACTTCATCTTTTGTCCAAATGACAGAAAAAAACTGAGCACCCAATAGCTATAACACAATTTAATAAAATGTGACGCAATTCATACTTTGCAGTCACGTGACTACCATGGATGCCAGGCGGGCAACAAACAGGTATTTTCAATGTAGAGTCCTGTAGTTCCAGGTCTTTCTAGTAGCTATCAAGTCTGTTAGCGAGCTAGCTGCATAACTATGAACTAGGATTAACTCAAAGGTGAAGGTAGTTAAATTGTGCAAAGCAGACAAGGTATTTTTTTAGATAATCGAGCAGCAATAATTCCTCAGTAAATAATCAACAGTAGCTCTATTGCTCTCCACCGGCAAGAGCGTCAAAGTGCCCAGAAGTCATTAATTTTTCAATGAATTTTGCCGCTCTCGTGGCGGCGGTGTGAACGTTATGGTGCGTTCTATTATTTATCCGTCTCGGAGATCCGAAAGACGTTGCCTAGCAACACGCCCCCTTTCCTCGGATTTCTCCTCTCGGACGTCGGACAAACGTGAGGACACCGAGCAAGAATTCCGTTTCGGAATTCAAGAAGGCTGCGCCCTGTGTGACTTGTAAGTATGAATTGTTTTCATTGTTTTAAACCGCTTTGGTATTTTAAATGACGATTATAATCACTCGTATTACTGCGTCCCCTGTAGGTATGGGAATCGGTTGTTGCGAGTGCAATTACTAACATTGCTAGCGTTGCTAACAGAAGATTAACATGAAATAAAGTGAACATTTTCAAGTTCAAATGGGAGCGTTTTGATAAGGTGTAGTCATAATATTTTTTTTTATGTAAGTGCCTGGTACTCGGCCAGTGCTCCCATTACAAAAGTTTTACGGGTGGCGTCCATTTTTTTTCTCCGACTCAGACACGCAAAACATAATAGAACACTTGAAGGGTGGACGTGACGTCATATTCAAGGTCCGAGTCAGTTTGTTGGCTATAATTGAACGTACCATTAGCCTCGCCGAACCAGCTGGTGGCGTTGATTGACGAAACTACAGGTTAACTTAAAGACACGATTAATTACATGATCATACACCCATTGTATCACAAATGTTGAAATTACCTTGAGCGATGGAATGATCACTACACAGGCGTGTTACGTTATACTGTGTGCAACCAATCGCACAACAACTATCTGGCGTGTCATTTACACCTCGAAAAACCTAGTCAAAATTTTTGACTACAAGTTTACTGAGTTTCTTTGCTGGAGAACGGCGTTCCTGCCCGCCAGCCAATACTTGTGACGTCACGTGCAAAGTATGAATACGTCAAGTGTGGCCGTTCAAATGATGGCCAAAACACGTACAGTATGTCCTAAATTCTCAGAAATTCCCAGGTCAAAAACTTGGTAACCATTTCAAGCTTGATTTTGGTCAAATGTTAAAAATCTAATGCCTCATGCAAGTGTCTGGCCTTATATAAAGCTACAATATCGACTTTGACAATGCAGCGCTGAATTATGTAATAAAAATACAGTGTTTTTTTCTTTTCCTGTAATGTAGAGTTTTAGTTTCCACCCGACAGAGATGAACAGTGATGCTTGTCTTAGCGAACACAATAAATAAAATCGAAAAACACCTAATTTTTTTTTTTTTTTTTTACAGAATGTACCGAATGGTAAATGGTGGTTCTGTCCAGTGGAATTGGTGGAATGGCTCCTGCATCCCAGCGCCTTAATCACACAATCCCTGGACAAAAGAGCTGCTGGGCCGCTGCAGAGAGAGCAGCCCTGCATTCACCCGGCCAAAAACGCACAATGGGGGGTTACAGCATTGAGTGGATGAATAGGACCCTGCCTGGAGGCCCAGAGGGGCCGTGGTTCATCTCTAGGACATGATGGGGGGATGGAGAGGTGATAAATCCCACAGATAACACGTGAAACTCCTGCTGTGAGCGTCTATAGACAGAAGATCTGCCAATAAACAAAACAAGGACGTGGCACACGGGATCTGGCACGCGAGAACGTCTCATTGGCAAACGCAGAAGGTGACTGGGAAACTTACATTACAGTAGGAGGATTCGGTCATGGAGTGACTGGGAGTGTCGGCCCAATTGGTTGTGTCCACGCTGTTGGGCTGCTTGTTCTGCATTTCGTATTCCTTGAGCTGAGGGACAGAAAAATGCATGGTGTTTGGGGGTCAAATCAAGTCCCATCCTACACTGTTTTTATTGAGCATTCTGTTGTCTTGTAAACGCATTACATTATGGAGGCAAAATGGGTTGTGAACCATTTCATACCCGAGCCAAGGCTTCCTCCACGGTGATCATCTTCTCCTTCACCATCATCATCAGCTGGATGCGTTCTTCATCGCTCATCGTGATCTCACTGGCCACAAAGCCAGGATCCTCCCCTGTAGACCAGAGGACAAAGGTCATACATATCATACATATCAATATCTAATCTTCGAGATATGAAGATCTAATGAAATTGTGATAAGAAACCTTTCGGTATCGCTCGAACGCTCCCTTTCTGTGTCTTGCGGAAGTTTTGCCAGAACGATTTGTTTTTCTTTCTGTCCCATCTCCCTCCTGTTAGAAACAAAGTTTTAAACTCAACAAATGTTTTAACTGCATGTTTCAAGAACAAACGAGTCAAAAAGTTCAATTTTGAGTTCAGTTTTCGAGTTCAATTTTGATATTTTTAGGTCAAAACGTACTTGTCTGTCAGTCATATAATGGAGGTCTATGGTCACCACCTCAAAGAGCATGCACAGAGAAGTCCAACTTAAAAATGATTCAATGACTCGTAAATGTAAGTACACATTGATGGCCTAAGATACGAAACGAGCAGTTTGTGTGAGAAAACAAACAGTATTTATATTTATATTATACAGTATTTATATTTTTACCTCGTTACCACAGCTACAAAGCGCCACTTGGACGTGACTGTGGTTACAAGAGGTAAAACGATATAAATACTGTTCGTTTTCTCACACAAACCGCTCGTTTCGTGTCTTAGGCCATAAATATGTACTTACATTTAAGAGTCATTAAATCATGTTTAATTTGGACTTCTCTGTGCATGCTCTTTGAGGTGGTGACCATAGACCTGCATTATATGACTGATAGACACGAACGGTTTGACCTAAAAATATCAAAATTGAAAATACTGTGGAAACAAAGACACCTACATCTTGGATGCCCTTGAGGTATGCTAAAACATAAGAGACCTCTTTAAAAAACAGGAAACACTCCTACTGTCTAACAAACTCTTAAAAAAAAATTCAATTAGTGAAGGAAAAAAACGTGAACTCAACAGTATTCAATCATTTCATATTACAATTATTGAGAAGTAGAAAAAAGTCATACTAAGGAAAGAGTAGGTGTGTGTAAACATCTGACTGACATTTTAAAGGGTTCACACACCTTTTGGCCAATGAATCTGCATCACTTAATACGATTTCAAAAACAATTGTATAGTGCATTTACAAAAGAACTCTGTTGAGCCAATTAAGCATTTTAATGCAAAACAAAAATGTAAACTCAACTCACTTTTGACTTTTATCAATCTTAAATCTCCAGAGGTTTTCTCTGACTGTGGGAACCCTGATTTTACTAGTTTTTAGACAACAATAAATCAACAAAATATGTCACTAACCGGATCCGTCTTCAGAGCTGGACTGCCTGTAAGCAAAAGAACAAACATGCATGAACTCCAGCAAAAGTGCCTCCTTCAAAACACTGTCACACAGTCTCCTCTCACCTGCTCTCCCACATTATTTTCTTCATTTTCAACCCCTATCCATTCATTTGCAGTAATCTGTCTGTCCTAACTGGTGTCCATGTTGCCTGTGGGGCAGTGGATTAGACTCCGCCGTCTGTCAGAGCGAATAAAGACATGCTGCTGTCGGCCGGCACACCACACCACACCACACCTCACAGCAACAATGGAGGCTTTTTCACGCACCGGAGGGGTTTTAGAGTGACAGAGCGCTCACATGGCTTGTAAATTCCTGGCCCCCTCCCTTTATTTGTCTTTCTCTCAGCTGCTGATTTTAACATGTACCTGAGCTCTCAGAAGCACTGCAAAACATTTAAGCAATGTCAGGACAGTTTTAGGGTTTTAGATATATGACCAAAGTGGTATATCATGATGATATGAGACATTTTATTTCAAGATAATGTACTGTATATAAATTATAGTTATTTTTTGCTTTAAATAAAGTTTTCAAAATGTTCAATACTGTTGAAATTTCATAAATCTCATCAGCAATTTCAATATCACAAACAACTAATGCTAGCCTAACATAAGTAAAAAAAATAAATAAATGCTCAAGCTCTCAGAAGACAAGTAAACAGTCCGTGTTAAAATAGGAACAAAGAAACTAATTACAATCAATGCGGGGCAAAAAGCTACAATAGAACAAAGAGACAAATGAAATAGACCTGAAAACCTCAATCATTAATCACTAAATAAGGAATACTACATCAATTGTATAAAGTAATAAAAAAAAAAGTTTAAAACAGTTTGTGGTTCGACTTGTCGAGACTGTTTTCCAAAGATGGCTCCTGTCTGTATACACAAAGTGGACTGTCTTTATAAAGTATCTTCTTATTAAATGGTCTGTACACTTACAAAGTTCTCAATGCTTCGTTTTGCATGTAGGGACCCTCATTATGTTATTGTGTTAGTGTGGGGGCTATTTTGAGCCTTGTTAGTGGTATAAACTAGCGATTTCTTTTTACTTATTATATGCCCCCATAGTCTAGCGTTATACGCTAAACAGTTTTTAGAGATAAAACTCTTTACATTCAATTATCACAAAAACAAATCTCAGAGATCGGTCGACTTTAACATTAATGACAGACATCATCAGGTTTATTAGGCTGCTGTCACTTTAAGACTGAATGCACAGATCTAATTTACTGTTCTCAACTCGGTCTCCATTCTTACGACATAAAAATGTGTTTACGAAGATAATAGTGTCTACCGGTATATCACCCACCCCTAGACAGATACATTCAAAACTGCAAACGAATGTGTCATAACCCTGCATATTCATTATTTTTATTCATCATGTTAAACAATTTACAGTATTTTAAATACACATTGACATTAAAAATGATTCTTTCACCAAGTAACATTGACTATCAGCTGTTTATAGCACAATATAATAGAATTTATTTGCGTCACATCACCTAAACAGAGAGAAGTATGAGTTTACAATAGGGGTGAAAAGTTTGGAGTCATAGGTCTCTTATGCTCAACAAGGCTGCATTTATTCATAAGAGAGTAAAAAAATAACATTGTGAAACACTAAAAAAAATTATATTTAAATATATTTTATTGAAACATTCAAAGCTGTATTTTTAGCATCATTACTCCAGTCTTCAGTGTCACATGATCATTCTAATATGCTGATTTGCAGCTCAAGACTAATTTCTGATTATTATCAATGTTGAAAATCAATGATCACTGTTTTGCTTTTTAATATTTTTGAGGAAACTGTGACACAGTTTGAAAAAGAAATCTTTTGCTACATTACAAATGTCTTTTCTGTCCCTTCTGATTAATTTAATGAATCCTTGCCAATTAAAAATATTAATTTCTTTCACAAAAAAAAAAAAAAAAAAAAAAACGACTCCAAACTTGGTATAAGTATATTATCGGCTAATATATTATATGTTATGTAGGCTAATATATAACATGTATGTATTAATTGCTTTTTGTATTGCCAATGTGTGAACAGCTTGCAACACAACGTAATAATGGTTTTAATGATAAAATCATGTAGACTGATTTTTATGTGAAGGACTCGGGACAGTTTTGCAGGGAAAATTCAAAGGATGTGATGGTTGTGCTCACATCTAGAAAACCTCTCTCTTTCATTTAATGACACATGAAATGAATGCATATACAATGTTCAAGATAATACGTTACTAGCTGCAGTTTACTTATCGGCCACCGGTGTCACTAATAACAAGGGTTTATGAATTTTACATATAGCGCCTTTAAGCTAATGAAAATATTACATGGTGAACTTTCTTTTTTTTTTTTTACTAGTTACCATGGATTATTTTTTATTAATTTTAGGTGCTATTTATAAATGCAATAAACCCTAAGATATTTTACCATCATATTACAATTATTCAGGGGAGTTTAAAGGAGTAGTTCACTTAAAAAAAAACAAACAAACAAACAAAAAGTTTTGCTGATAATTTACTTACCCCCATGTCATCCAAGATGTCCATGTCATTCTTTCTTCAATTGAAAAGAAATTCAGGTTTTTGATGAAAACATTCCTGGATTTTCTCCATATAATGGACTTCAATGGGAACCAAACTGTTCAAGTTCCAAAAGACAGTTGCAAACTGCAAACTGTTCAAAGGGCTTTAAACGATTCCAGATGATGAATAAGGGTCTTATCAAGCGAAACGATCACTCATTTAAAAAAATAATAATAACAAAGTTTAAGTTTTATAAGCTCAAATGGTCGCCTTGCTCTGTTCTGTGATGTGCATTTGTGACTCTCCTATTTGAACTCGTTCATCAAAATTAACAAATCTTTTCCTGAGTCAACTCGTTCATTTCGTTCGTTGAATGAACCACATGACACGAAAAAAGATTAGTTCATTTTGAAAAACGAGTTCGAACAGGAGAGTCACGAACGCGCCTCACAGAACAGAGCAAGGCGACCATTTGAGCTAATAAAACTTTGTTATTTTTTAAAGTGAGCGATCGTTTCACTTGATAAGACCCTTAATCATCGTCTGAAATCGTTTAAAGCCCTTTGAACAGTTTGCAGTTTGCACTGAAACTGTCTTTTAAACCTTGAACTGTTTGGTTCCCATTGAAGTCCATAATATATGGAGAAAAATGCTGGAATGTTTTCATCAAAAACCTTCATTTCTTTTCGACTGAAGACAGAAAGAATGACATGGACATCTTGGATGACATGGGGGTGGGTAAATTATTAACAAAATTTTTTTTTTGTAAAAGTGAACTAGCTACTCCTTTAAAATCCTTTAAATAAGGTAAAATCACTGTACTATGTGGTGTCGGTTTATTTCACAATAATTTTGACCATGGCTCATCCAATCACAGTTTAGAGCCACAATTTTTTTCCAATGCAGTTCATATTGTGAAAAATGAAACAAAAATAACTAAATTGACCCGTGCATTACGTGTATTAACTTGCTGATGGTGGTGATTCAGATTATATCTCATCCGGTGGACAATGAAAGGAAGGAAAAAGAGAAATGAGGAAAAAAGGGGTCAACAGGAAATACATGCATCATCTCCAAAGTCCTGATAGCCGGATGGGTTACATTGTTAAGTTGCGGGGTCTTATGTCCAGGAACTCAAAATATCTCATTATTTCTCATTGTGGAATCTTAAACATTTGCATCTAGAAAGTCAATCATGTTCTTGAAACGAGCACAGTTTGCAAAGTCTGGTTTGAGGAACACTAAAATGTAACAACGTTATTGTGACGTTATGTACCTTCTCTCGACCTCGGGTGTGGACACAGCGCTAGACAGTCCCAATGACTCCTGGAAGGGAAAATAAAAACATTTTAGACTCTTAACAGCAAATAAAGACTGAAATAGTGTAAAAGTGTCTGAACAAAGAGTCAAGATGACACTTTTAGTGCCTCCTTTCCCACAAAAGCACCAAGTTCCTGGATGGGTCATTCTGTGAATAATCCACCCACCTGGATTTCCAACCGCAGCTGAAGGGATGTTGTTGATTCAGCCTTTGCCTGAGAAACAAAGTCATGAAGCAAGTTCAACAAAACACTCAATGACAAACTGTTCATTCCTTCAGTCTCTGATAACATTATCTTGCTGAACCAAATGACACATCTCACCATCACTTTCATTGTGAAGCAATATTTATAGGTATATCAGTGGTGTGCAGTGGTGTTTTAAAAGTCCAAGTCCTCACATTTTGAGCAAATCAGCATATGAATGATTAAAATATAAAATATTAGAATATATTTTAGAGAATAAGGTATATAGAAGACTTCTGAAGGATCATGTGACAATGAAGACTGGAGTAATGAGGATCACAGAAGTAAATTACATTTGAAAATATATTCAAATAGAAAACAGTTATTTTAAATTGTAATACATTTACACAATATCCCTATTTTTACTATATTATTCTTCAAATAAACACAGTCTTAGTGAGCTTCTTTCAAACACATAAAAAAAAATCTTACCAACCCCAAACTTAGTAGTGGAGTTTCTTGAAAAAATATGATTCAGAAGTGTACAATATGCGCTTAAACAGAGGCTCATGTGAGTGTTTTACCGTCTCTGCTTCTTGAGCCACTCTGCGTTTGCGTAACTCCTCCATTCTGTCGCACACTTCGCTGTAAGATGTGCTGTAATACTCTGAATACTCTTGGGCCAGGTCCTCGATGTTACCCAGAGAGCCATCCTGCAACACACAAACAATGCACTTATTATTTGCAGTTTGAAAACAGCAGTGTGGGAAAAAAAAAAAAAAAACTGCCTTTATAATCATCGCAAAACTGTGACGGATATCAAGTTCTCAGACCACACAACACTCAAAAGAGCTGCTGTGCCTTTGAAAGCTGTTTCAGATAGACTCTATCATACACCCTGCGTAATGCAGAACCAAGCGCGACGCAAGTGCTTTATGCTGGTTTCAGCCCGACGCAGTTATCATTTTCACGGCCTGTGCCACGTTGTTTAAATAGCAAATGCATTTGTGCCCATCTGTGCGCCCATGGGCGTGCTGGTCTGAAAATGAGGCGTGTTCAGGCACATTGCTATTTTGAGGCAACTGAAATAGACTGCGTCATTGACCAACTGAAACCTGGTCTAAAGTCAATAAGTGCAATATTTTCATTTTATTTTAAGAGTTCGTCAGTAATGCGCCTATACGCGGGTCCACAATGCGTGTACACTTTGACTCGTAGATGGTTTGCTTGAGCGCTTTAACCTCGCGCACGAGCAGATACGTTTCCTTGCTCAGTCTTTCAGTAAATTCCATAAATGTAAATAGCGAATTCGCCATGGCGCGACCGTAACTGGATTTTACAGGAAATGGGAGATGAGACTCTGATTGGTCTATTGCACGTTACGTCCAAAACACACCCATTACTCATTAAGGGAATAGGAACAACCCATTTAGACCATGTGCCGGGTGTGCCAACAATTTTTTCCCGTAGTTAATCTAGCAAAAGTGGATTCAGAAAAGCCCTAAGTGTACTTGTGCCGTGAGCTTTAGACCATGCACTTAGATCAGGCCTCAAGTCTTGTGTTCACCAGTAACGTGCGGTGAAATTTTGTCATGGGTAGGCTGTGACCTATCAATGTGGCATATTCACAGGGGCATAATTTGCCGCTGCGATTGGGATCACAAAACAAAAATGCACACAAACGTGTCCCTGCTTGATATAATACAACCACTGATGAACATATTCGGTTTGTGCAACTAATGCAACTAATAATGGGGTGAATTAATAAAGCTCTTGGAATTAATAAATGTAATGTCAACATTTCCTTTGGTGAGGCACTGTCTACCCTGCCTACCCTGACCGCACATCCCTGGTGTTCACTAGGCAGGTTTGGCTCGATTATAATGATCCCTAGTCTGTTAGTGCAGTTCATTTGTAGAAGTGTGAAAGCTGCCACCAAACCCAGGTGCACAACAAACAAGAAACACTTCCAAACAAACTCGAATTTCGAATTAAATATGAATGCCAACACGGACCAAAGACATGTAATCGAACCAAAAACAGGACATGATGTCACAAGACGCTAAAAGGACAGAATTCTGCAGCATACCTGTTTTTTTTCTCACAGGCCCTGTCCCAAAAGGCACACTTCATATGCAGTTCTGCCATGTCCATGAGACTGTAAGGTGTCCTATTTAGTCGTTTTAGGTTTCATAAGGGTGCTCACTAGCGCCCCCTTTGCGGCCGATATGCGCCCTCGATGCACACTATTGCCAAGCCCAAGGTTACACATTTTGGTAACACTTTACAATAAGGTTCATTAGTTAACATTAGTGTTAAATGTATTGCTCATGGTTAGTGCATGTTAGTAAATACATTAACTAATGTTAACTAATGAACCTTATTGTAAAGTGTTACCCACTTTACAATAAGGTTCATTAGTTAACATTAGTAAATGCATTAACTAACATGAACTAACGATGTGCAATGCATTAGTTACAGTGTTTATTAATCTTTGTTAATGTTAGTTAATAATATAAATACAGCTGTTCATTGTGCGTTCATGTTAGTTCAAAGTGCATTAACTAATGTTAACTAATACAACATTTGATTTTAATAACGTATTAGTAAATGTTGGAATTAATATTAACTAAGATTAATAAATGCTGAAGAAGTATTGTTCATTCTTAGTACATGTTAACTAATGTAGTTAACTAATGTTAACTAATGAACCTTATTGTAAAGTGTTACCCACATTTTATAAGCTCTTTGTGAGTTTGTGAGGTAAAAACACTATCATATGTACAGACATACAACGAGCGGATTGTAGGTTTTGAACCTTAAAGTTTGGTTTTAAAGATGACAGTGTGAACGCCAAGCAAACCAAGATTAAATGTATTATTTTCTTTTTTTGATCTGGATCAAAAGAACCAAGAGAACCAACCTACAAGTGTAAACACACCCTAAAGGAGTAATTCACTTTAAAAAAAAAAAAAAACAACTTTTGCTGATAATTTACTCCCATGTCATCCCAGATGTCCACGTCTTTGGACTTCAATGGGAACCAAACGGTTCAAGGTCCAAAAGACAGTTTCAGTGCAGCTTTAAAAGGGCTTTAAAGAACACCAGATGATGAATAAAAAAAAAAAAAAAGATTTGTTCATTTTGATGAACGAGTTTGAACAGGAGAGTCACGAACGCTCATCACAGAACAGAGCAAGGCGAACATTTGTGCTTATAAAACAAACTTTTTTATTTATTTTATTAAATGAGCGATCGTTTCGCTAGATAAGACCCTTATTCATTGTCTGGTAACATTTAAAGCCCTTTGAAGCTGCACTGAAACTCTCGTTTGGACCTTGAATCGTTTGGTTCCCATTGAAGTCCATTATATGGAGAAAAATCCTGGAATGTTTTCATCAAAAACCTTAATTTCTTTTCAACTGAAGAAAGAAAGACATGGATATCTTAGATGACATGGGGGTGAGTAAATTATCAGCAAAAGTGTTTTTAAAGTGAACTACTCCTTTAATCACAACTATGCAGGTTAATGTATTGGTTAATGAAAAGTTCCCTATGAACTACCAGTGCTGTGACCTTGCTGTGATCCTGCTGGCCTTCATCATACTGCAGAAAACACCCTGAGATCAACAGATCCATGAAAGGAGAAGCCCGAACCCAATATTCACGGTCAGAAGAAATCAACTTGGTCTCAGCATCTTCCTGGTATTGTGTGGCACACAGAGACGTGACCTATCTTGTAAACTCAGAGGGTCGGAGGTCAAAGCATCATCTCAAGATCTGCAAAGCTCATCTCCTAAAAAATTCCCTCAAATATTTTTAGCACACTGAAGTTTTAGTCAACTATGTCACCCATATAAGCAAAGCACACAATGTACTTTAGTGGGGATGGGAAAGTTTGGGGATGCAGGGAATCCAAACTAAATTATAAGAACCTCTTTAACAGCAGACACAGAAATATTCAGCATGTATGAATAGAAGAATTACTTCGTTTTCAAGATTAAACGATGTGGAAAAAAATGTTCTTATACAAAATCTGTCAGTTGACCTCAGTGTGAAATGACCCAAGGCACTGACAAAACACATTTGACATTAAAACAATGACATTTAAAAGGCTACCATGTGTTTTCATTATTCAAGTCAGTTGACAAAATATCAAGAAACATCTCCCCAGGAGTAGTATAAAATAAAATATCAAATCAAATGTGACATTCAATGTAAAGTAAATCCAAACACAGTACTTTCAACAGAAAATGCTGAAGACATTGGATGCAGCCTACACAATATAATTTATAATAATACATAAATTTGTATTATTATTTAAAATAAAATACATAAAGACAAGATGCATGCTTAAGAGGACACATTTTGTAATATAATTTACTAATAATATTACTAATAGTAATTAAATATCAATAAATATGACACATGATATAAATATTAAATCATTATTATTATTAAATTATATATTAAATATTTTATTTAGAGCTGTCAAATGATTAATCGCGATTAATCGCATCCAAAATAAAATTTTGTGTTTACATAATATATGTGTGTGGATTGTATTTATTTATTATTTTGTATACACACATGCATGCATATTTAAGAAAACAATATTATTTATATATATAAAATATTTATATATATATATATATATATATATAATATAAATTATATATAAATCTATATACAGCATATTCATGAACATATTTATTAAATATATACAAGCATGTGTGTGTATTTATATATATATATATAAAATGATTATACACAGTGCACCCACATATATTAAGTAAACACAAACTTTTATTGTGGATGCGTTTGACAGCCATAATTTTATTACATTACAAAATAAACAATATTTTTATTAATACAAATAATATAAAATAAATAATAAAATAAAATAAAAAAAGATAAAAAAAATAAATAAATAAATATCACAAACTTACCAAGATATTCATCAGGTCTGCCCATACATATGAAAAACTGTCTGCCGTGCTCAAATCCCCACAAATATCTTGATCATCAGTGTTTGTTTCATCATCCATAGTCAAAAATATAACACTGCTCCAAACGTAAGACTTTTAGAGTTTTAAAGGAGCATCCTTACAGAAAGCGAGATGTTGTTCGCCCTGTCTTCAGATGGGAAAAAAATAATGCCTCACTCATGGGTAAATTATTGAAGTGAAATGCACAAATCTGGAAACGCTGCTGTCCAACAATCAAACCACAGCCAACTGGAGTCAAACAGCATGAGATTTAGTTACAACACTTAAAGCAGCCAATGAAACTTGTCAACAAACCAAAAGCGACGAAGCGGAGAAACGAGATTTACTCAGTTCTTTTAGAAAAACCTTTAAGCTTTCTCTTAACGCTCTCCTGTATGAGTGCAAAAGCCCCTGAAGTGTTGAATGCCGAGTCGACACGCACCTGCGCGCTCATCGCTGATGTTCACAGACACTGAGCAGCTTATTGAGGGTGATTAATATTCCACAGACTGAGCAGCGCTGTGCTGGAGGAAGTGACACTTCCAAAGACTGAACTTGGCTCAGATTTACATGCATCAATGAGCCCTCAGAGACGTCCATTCAACACCCCGACAGCCTTCCAAGACATAAACAAGGAAATTCATTATAAAAACAAACACCTCAAGCTAAATAAGATAGACAGATGATCGTTTAACTGATGAGTATGTTAATGTCTGTCAGTATTTAATAGTCATTCATTAGCATCACTATTATGACTGTTCATCTGAAAAACACTTTACAGTACTCTAGATCCTGCAGTTTGTTGAGGAGATGTGTGTTGTTAATCCTCTATGCGATCGGACTTTGATTTTATCCACCTTGCATTACCCAGAGTACACAAAAAAACTTGCAAACACTGTATCAATTACATTTAGAATAGCTTTTAGAGTGGACAGCAATGACAGCAAAAACTGCTTAGCAACGACCTAGCAACCATGAACAACATCTTAGCAACATGAAAACTTTTCATGAAAGCATTTTATGAAAACTATTCGTTATTCGTATTCAATTATTCGTATTTTAATGGAAAATAAGTCACTTTTTTGTCATGTGATCCGTGCAAAGTTACTGTATAATGCAATGAACTTATGTGATGCGGTTTTACTTTAGGCTTGGGATTTATCATTTGTTTTTTTTTAAATGAAGTAACTATTTCTGTTTGCTTTATACTTCTATTTTTCATTCCTGCTCTAAATACTGGTAAATGTAAAGGATTTGTGAGGGGGACTGAAATACATTATAGTGTGTATAATGTTTTCAAACCTTTCATTGTATTTACATTATTTCTGAATAATGTGACTTGCACACCAACGAGACTTATCTGTGTTTTTTTCCCCTCTCGACAATACAATTTCGACCCGGTGTGACTTTTCTGGAAAATATGGTAAATTATGTAAAACTAATGAAAAATTCTGGTTGGAAGAAAATGTGCATTTACTGGATAGCTTTGAACTTACTATACATAAACGACCACCCATAAGTCAGGTGAACCATAGACTAATTTTAAAGGGGTCATGATATATATATATATATATATATATATATACACACACACAGTATATATTAATTATTTTAATATGTTCCTTGAGGTTCACTTATAATGATCTGTTTTAAAGGAGTAGTTCACTTTTAAAAAAAAACTTTTGCTTATAATTTACTCACCCCCATGTCATCCAAGATGTCCCCGTCTTTCTTTCTTCAGTCGAAAAGAAATTAAGGTTTTTGATGAAAACATTTCAGGATTTTCTCCATATTATGGACTTCATTGGGAACCAAACGGTTCAAGGCCCAAAAGACAGTTTCAGTGCAGCTTCAAAGGGCTTTAAACGACACTAGACGTTGAATAAGGGTCTTATCTAGCGAAATGATCGCTCATTTAATAAATAAATAAAAAGTTCAAGTTTTATAAGCACAAATGCTCGCCTTGCTCTGTTCTGTGATGAGCGTTCGTGACTCTCCTGTTCAAACTCGTTCATCAAAAAGAACAAATCTTTTTTTGAGTCATGACTCGAAGTGTTCTCGATAAGACCCTTATTCATCGCCTGGTGTCGTTTAAAGCCCTTTGAAGCTGCACTGAAACTCTCATTTGGACCTTGAACCATTTGGTTCCCAATGAAGTCCGTTATATGGAGAAAATCCTGGAATGTTTTCATCAAAAACCTTAATTTCTTTTCGACTGAAGAAAGAAAGACGGGGACATCTTGGATGACACGGGGGTGAGTAAATTATCAGCAAAAGTTTTTTTTTAAAGTGAACTACTTTAAGGGGCGGCTCCTTTAAGGCATCCGACCTCTGTTATGATTGGCTAACATAGGAAACAGCACCAATGCCAACTCGCTGTTGCACGCAAGTAAGTGTTTTGAAAACATCATCGATATAAAATACAACCTACAGACAAAGCATTATGAAATCTTTTACGGTTTGTGATACAGCTGCTGTCAGATTCAATACAGTTGCAAACTCCATAACACTGTACCTCGTTTACCAAACAAAATGCTCCGAACAAACATATAATTCTCTGACATGATTCAGAAAGCCGAAATCAAACCCGGCACGACTATTAGCCGGTAGCGTGAGACCGAATCAATCCGGGAGAGACCAGACAGCTGAGGATTCTGTTCGCGAATCAAACAATTTGTCCCAAAATTATAATTAATTCTCAATTTAGAGTGTATTGGTATGGTCCAATAAATTGGATGAAGCGCGTCATTGGATGATGATCAGTGTCGTGGTTATTCTCAAGTGTCGTGCTGCTGATGTATCAGTCAGATCAGCGTAACACTCAATAAACGGGACACGAGGCCCAATAAATTGGGCCCAATAATCGGGACGTCCCGGCACGGTTGGCAACCCTAAATGAGGAGGGCATGTCAAGCAATCAAACTTGCAGGATGTTTTAATGGTACAAAGACCTATGTCGAAAAGATCAAGGCAAATTTTATTTCTCATGTCAAATGAATTGGAAAATATGCATCACATAACTAGTGTGTTTAGCACTGTCCAGATGGTTTAACACACTCATCATCTGAGGTTTAAGCTCTTTAGATTCTCACAGACATGGTCTAAAAGTAGAGTGACTGCTGTGAAACTCTGACCCACTGTTTGTGTTTCTTTCCCCACAGTCCTCCAAAAAAATAATAATGAAAAAACATGGGAGATCTCTTTTCAAATAATCAAACATGTCTTGGGTTAGACTGTAATTTGCTAAAAATGGCTCAAATGCAGTGTCTTCTTCAAGAAAATGCTGTAATTTAATATCGACGAATGCAAAGCAGATCTGAGGCACAGAATAGATTCTTCTACTCGTGAGACGCTTCCTTCATCGGGCTGAAAACATGCGCATTCCTCCACCGCGAGAGGCACAGGGGTCTCGTGGTCGCGCTCTCTGTGACTGGCTCGACTGTCCTCGAAGAGAGAACCATTCATTTGTTAAGTGACATGCCCTCCAGTCAAAGCTGCGCGAAATCTGGCCACTTTTCATCAGTTAAGAAAGGCAGGCGATGCTGAAGAGAAAAGCTCTGTGACGGGACGTCTCTGATCTGAGCTGCACAACACAGCCGGCCTGTGATAAACACTTTATTATGGTTCAATCACATGATCTGCTCGCTGTCTCCTATGTGCAGCCTTTTCATTGCACGAAAACAGCTATTTTCAAGCTATAAAAAAGCTATGAGCAGTGAAGCCACATGTATATGTGCATGAATGTGACATATTCATCATAACAGCATATAAATTATGCACAGAAGAAAGAACTCTCACAGACCTTATAATATATGTAATATTATACATACATTGTGTTTAATTTGTATTAGGGCAGTCAAACGATTAATCGCGATTAATTGCATCCAAAATAAAAGTTTGTGTTTACATAATATATGTGGGTGCACTGTGTATAATTATTTTGTGTATATACTGTGTATATAGATCTATATATATATATATATATTAGGGCTGTGCAAAAATTAATTGCGATTAATCGCATCCAAAATAAAAGTCTGTGTTTACATAATATATTTGTGTGTGCTGTATATAATTATTTTGTATATATAAATACACACACATGCATGTATATATTTAAGAAAATGTGTTATTCATATATAAAATATTTATATTTATAAAATATAGATTATGTATTTATATATATATACAGAATTTAAGCGCAAATAATTCTTAAATAATACATGCATGCATAGGTAATTATATATGCAAAATAATTATATACAGCACACACAAATATACTATGTAAACACAGACTTTTATTTTGGATGCGATTAATCGCAATTAATTTTTGCACAGCCCTAATATATATATATATATATAGATCTATATACACAGTATATACACAAAATAATTATACACAGTGCACCCACATATATTATGTAAACACAAACTTTTATTTTGGATGCAATTAATCGCGATTAATCATTTGACAGCCCTAAATTATATTCTAATATTTATTTTAATATATTTTTTTTGTCCCAATTATGATAATTAACAATTTGGGGAGAAAATATGCTTAATAAAATACATTTAAAAAAATCACAAATTAAATGAATAATCCTACAAGTAGACAGAGCAATATAAATTATTTCTTTTGATTATGGTGTAAAATGTGACCTGGACATGTTCTTGCCAGGATTTGAGAGATTCACTCTTATATAATCCACTATTAAGGATTATGTTAATCACCTTGAAGTAATGTTAAGTATTACGTTCTACATAATATAAATGCAAATCTGAACATAAATGTGCCAACTAGTGGAAAATGAATTCAAATATTACACCAAACATCACAAGCCACTAGTGGGACAGGAGCATGGCATTCTACTGTGGGTAAAAGGGTTATAAATGAGGCGCTATGTCACATCGCCCAGGGAACATATCATCGGCTCAAGGGTCTCAGCATGTGTCGGGACGAGCAGCAGCTCATTTATCTTCTCCTCTCTGTGTACGGGCCGCTCTGTCGCCCTCCTCATTAACCGGGGAACCCTGGGCATGATGAATGAGATGACAGGGGTGAGGGGGGATTACACCCGCTATAATGGCTCAGATTCTCTGGGTTATCTGTCTGGATGACTGTACGGGTCGTCGAAGGTCACGCCACGTTCACCTCAATTAGTTTTCAACAGCTCCTGGGAGACGTTATCTCTGAGGGGAATGTGTCTGTCGCATTGATTACACTTCATACTGGCTCGCTGCCAACCTCACACATACATGAAGCTACATCAGCTGATTTATTAACAATTAATACAAGTACTATATGTTTTTGATATAATAAAGTGCCTCTATTATGCTATTTTAAAGTCTCCTGGTTATGTTTTGGAGGTCTTCTACAACAGGTTTACATGCATCAAAAGGTCAAAAAACTGTTTAACTTTCTTATATTATACACAGAACATCACATTTTTCAATGATTCTCAAACGACTCGATGGATGAATCAGTCTCTCTAAACCCCTTTACGCCAGCAACTGTTCTCTGATTGGTCCGATGGCACAGTCTGTTGTTATTGGTCTACCACGTGCAGCGCCTGCCGGAAGCTAGAGCTTCATTACCATAAGTGAACCTCAGCTCCATCCGGAGGCTTCCTACAGCTCAGTGAATGTACACTGTAAAGACTGTAACGATGACGTTGATTGTACAAAGTACCAATCCGAAAAGCGATTCCGATGATGAAACATTGGAAGAACTAGTTCAACCCGAACCTCTATCGCAAGGACGACTCGAGCAGGACGTTTCTCAGCGAAACACTACTCAGTTTGAGATGTTGCAACTGTAATTCCTTACCATCGTCAAATTTCTGGAATAATGCGGTATTTATTGTAAATGATTCATCAATGCACATCGATATGTTTTTTAAATTCGCGTTTAAATCGCGTTCGTTTAAATTTTTTAAAATCTTTAATCAAATTAACTCCCCTCCCTCTTGCAGTGACATCTCTTCTCTGATGACACGTTCACTGGCATGAGGGCGGGGCAACCTGTCACTCACATGAGATCCATCAATAGCAAACCACATCCATCCAATCAATTTCCCATTGACAAAATCAAGTCCCGGCTAGGGCTGTCAAACGATTAATCGGGATTAATCGCATCCAAAATAAAAGTTTGTGTTTACATAATATATGTGGGTGCACTGTGTATAATTATTTTATATATGTAAATACACACACATGCTTGTATATATTTAAGAAATATTTTCATGTATATACTGTATATAGATTTATATTTCATTTATATTATATATAAATATAAATATTTTATAGATCAATAATATATTTTTCTTAAATATGCATGCATGTGTGTGTATTTATATGTCTAAAAAATAATTGTACACAGTGGACTCACATATATTATGTAAACACAAACTTTTATTTTGGATGCGATTAATCGCGATTAATCGTTTGACAGCCCTAAGTCCCGCCCAACATTTTTTCTTGATCAAGAAGCTGTTGGACTTGGATATAAGTCACAAAAGGGAAGAAAAGGTTGTTATCGCAACTTCCATTTCATGCCAACTTAAAATATGCCTACACAAATTTGCCTACATTTCCCGAACGAAAAATCAGACATTGGATAAAGCCAATTTGAAAATTCTTGGTACTTAAAGCCGGCTGCACACTGTACCATCTGCAAGATTCAACTCCTACAAGATTCCTCTGATTCTAGGCTAAAATCAGTAGTCTTCGATCGCATAAATTTTAAACATAACCCCGGGCAGTGTCAGAAGTTGTGAGGCGCAATAATGTGGCTTCTCCTACAACAACTGTCAAATTAAAAAAAATAAAAAACAAACAGAAGCCCTCCATCCCCCCCATCATTTCAATCCCTCATGCAATGTAAATGAGATGGTCTGTAAAAATATGTATTGTAAATCAAATCAACAGGCGCAATTAGATAAAATGCAATGAAATAAACAGTTAAAGTGTATTTTCGATGTTTTCTTGCACTAAAACATCATGTTATAAAAAACCTGATAGCCCAATATCTCTAAAATGACCAATGCATGAAAAAAGAGTTTTTGCCTGTAGCGTCTTGCCTTAAAGAGCAACATGCAGGTTGAATTTATTTCTGAATTAATACTTTAAATTGTCTGCAGAGGTCTTTTAAAAACACATATGTAGAAATTCTTAATGAAATCTCATTTGATTTTGAAGCTAGCAACACTTAAATGTTGAGTGAACTAACACTAAGGTTTTAATATTAGAGATTCTAGATTTTCTGAACTTACATATACAGTATAAACATGCGAGGGTGAACTTTCGGTGAGAGAACACTCCACAACATCTTAGCAACCAAAAAGGAAAAATCTGTTTGTCCAAAATTGCTCATCTAAAGCTCTCTCTTTTCCTCCTTGGATTGATTTAGAAGGAAAACAGAGATCCTGACATGCACAGCAGGGTCTCCTCACCAAAGCATAAACTTCAAATGCATATCACCTAACTTACATCTACACACACACACACGCTCTATGAAGCAGCCGGGACACGTTCTGGCTCTGGGAAACAGGAAATGACACAACCAGGAAATATCAACGATACATTCAGCTGCATCACTGTCATTGATTATCCCACGCAAAAATGTGGAGGGAAAAAGTCTTAAAAGTTTTTAATTGATGAGTATGTTCTGCAGCTGGTGTGTATGTGTGTGTTTCTCTCTCCCTGCCTGCGGGGTCCACGAACTGAAACGTTTACGCTAAAGTCTCTTTATAATCAAGTACATACAGTATACTCTGATCTGATCCCTGTACTTCACACTTCAATACTTCAACACACTTCCTTCATTTCATCATCTTCAAGCATATTATTCATTCACTCATTAATCTCAACAGTGATTCTCATAACCAGAATAAACTGAAATGGGCATGTATTAAAGAATTACACCAAAAACTAAAAGTAAAGTGTTGAAATATTAATATCATTTACAGACATCTCAAAAGGTTTTTCTATTTATGAGAGAAATGGAAACACAAAATGCTGACTTTAGAAGGTCAAGGGCCAAACTTCTTATTTACAATACAAAATAACTCATTTTGTGACACATGTTGCCTTACAAGATGGATGTTCACCCAGTTTTTGGTGTTTAGGTCCTGAGCAACAACAACCGAATGAACGTCATCTTTTAAACGATATAAATGTGTCAGTGCTAAAAAGATAAGTACATGCAAAAAGGAAAAGATAATTCACAATTCAGTTTGCAAATACTGAGCATCCTAAGGCAAGTCCATAAGATTTCAAACTTTATTCTTAAATATCTTTAACATATATATCAAAACATATTTTCATAAGCTGAAATGATCTATAAAATCATCTGTTAATGTCCTAACATTAAGAAGTTTAGGTTGAATTAACTGAACAAGATTAAACAGTTCAATAAAAACATAAAACAAACTAACCAGAAAGTTTGAGCATCTTTGAACATCATATTCACATATTCACACAAGTGTGTTCATTTGTTTAAAGCAACATGACAGCTAGAATATGTCCATTTACAACAAAGTAAAACACCCTTTGAAGAGTCACACTCACCATTGAGTCTAACATGCGGCTCCTCTGTGTTCAACAAGCTCAGTTTGACTGCTGAAACTTTCCCTGGACGCTCAGAGAACAATACACACGCTGCTGTGACTGACCCACACACACACATCACGCATGCGGCCGGAAAATGACATGAAAAATACTGCAGGGTGGAGCTGCGAAACCCTCTCTCTCTCTCTCTCTCTCTCTCTCTCTCTCTCTCCAGCTGCGGGACAGTCAGCTCAGTTTAATAAACTCCCTATGTGCTTTAAAATGTGTGTCTGTGAGGCTGATGGGGCAGAAGCAGATAAGATTACCCTGACAAAAGCTGAACAGATCTCTTATTATCAGCATGGGTAAAAAGATATGACCCTTATGCTGCTGACGGGAGGAAATCGAATTCAGGAGGGGGCAGAAAAACACTGTGTTTTATACGAAAAACCTGTGTGTGCTTAAAGAGATGAATGACTGATATTAGGGTGAGTCTCACAAATAAATGTCAGGTCTATACTTTACTCAATAAATAATATATTTATAACAAATGTCTATTTTGAAAAAACTTAAGAAAATTTACCACACTATAATTACTGTAAAAGATTGTAAAGCTTGTATAAAAAGACACAATATGGTATGACTTGCATAATATAATATAATATAATATAATATAATATAATATAATATAATGTAATATTATGTAATATAATATAATATAATATAATTTAATATAAAACAAAACTATTGAGTATTACTTGTAAAAAATAGGCTTTTATCTTCCTTATGTTTTTTTTCTTTTTGGTGTGAAAGTAAAATATGACTATAAATATGAATATAATATAATAAATATAATATAATATAATAAAATAATTATTAATAAAACTAAAATATTGAGTTTGAAAATAGGCTCTATCTAAAATATAATTTCATGTTTTTTCTTTTTTATTTGAGAGTAAAACATGGCTTGTATAATATAACATAATATCATATATTATATAATATATGAAGTATGACTTGTGCTTTAAAAAAAATCTTTAGCTTTATCTTCTCAATGTAAATATATATATATATATATATATATATATATTTATATATTTCCAGAGTTTTTTTCTGTTTGATTTGAAAAGCAAAAAAAAAAAAAAAAAAAAAAACTAACACTTGCATATTTCTTGACATTATTTGTGAGACTGGCTCATTAGGGAACCAAATATTCTTACCACTAATTGGTACTTTGTGAACAATCTCAAAGACTCGTCAACAAAACCCGTTTGAAAATGAAGAGCAGTAAACGCCAGTAGATGGCATCAGACAGCAATAGTTTGACATCACTGTGAATTACAAGATTTGTCTGGACGGCAGTATTATCTCAAACAATCTCAGGCACAACTGATAAAAACCCTTACAAAAACCATAAATACCACAATAAATGAATACAGTAATTATTCAATACCATGGTATATATTAAAAAGTACCAGTGCAAATCACGTGCCTCATGGATTAAATGTGTCCTGTAATATCACACATGCTTTTTCACCTGGTCAACAGCTAAATGTTCAGTAGGTGTGTGTAGACATCTACACGGATTATAATGAGAGTATGTTGTTCTCTCTCCAATATCACAAACTTACAGCACTATTGATCTGTGAGATAGCGCGAGGAAGTGACTGCAAATCTGCCTATGGGTTCTGGCATCATTAGATCAGTTGCAGTGCATATTACAGTCAGGAGCAGATGGCCGGTCAGGGGTCTGCATCATGTCTGTGTGTATTTGTGGACGGCGGTCACATGCCCGAGGGCGCAGAGATAGGCGTACAAGTGCCAGAAAGGGCATTTTTTGCGCACCAGTGCACCGGAAGAGAAACTGAGCCTTTCTGTCCACGTGTCTCCTCACTGGCTGACTGACTCACTCAGTCACAGTACTGCACCAGTTCAGAAAACTGCGCTCGGACCTGTGGACGTTTTCTGCTCGTCACATAAAAAGGCAAAATAGGTTGCAAAAAAGATTTTTGCATTAAGTATTTTGATACTTTGAAACTTCACAAATGATAAAAAAAACTACACTCTATGTTGAATGAATGAATCCGGACATACTGTACAACATCCGCCATGTCATTATCATGTGACCTAGTCAGTTGTGTCATTCACTTTTAATCACAAATTCTCTCCCATAGCCTCATGGGATAGTAAAGTGTCCATCGAATTTGCACTAGTAACTACTTTTCGCCTATGATACTACTCGGCTCACATAGAGCCCTGTATGAACGAAGTGCATGGTAGATCTAAGTGCTCTCAGGGCGTGTCCGGATCCACTTTTGCTAGTTTAACGACGGGAAAAATGGTCGGCACACCCTGCGCAGGGTTGTCCCTATTCTCTTAATGAGTAATGGGTGTGTTTTGATTGTAAAGTGCAATAAACCAACAAGAATCTCAATCTCCCATTTCCTTTTAAATCCATTGCTCATGCCAGGATGGATTTGCTATTTACATGGCAGAATTTGCAAGAGGAAAGACTGAACGCTTCTCTAGCAAGAAACGGATCTGCTCATGCGCGAGGTTGAAGCGTGCGAGCAGACCATCTACGGGACAAAGTGTACACGCCTTGTGGACCCGCCTATAGGTGCATATTAATAATGCGTTCTTTAAAAACAAATTGAAACCTGGTCTAAAGTCAATGGCGCAATTTTTTACATTTACATTTATTCATTTAGCTGACGCTTTTATCCAAAGCGACTTACAATTGCTATATATGTCAGAGGTCGCACGCCTCTGGAGCAACTAGGGGTTAAGTGTCTTGCTCAGGGACACATTGGTGTCTCACAGTGGATTCGAACCCGCATCTCTCACACCAAAGCCATGTGTCTTATCCACTGCGCCATCACCACCCCCATAGAATATACAACGCATTCTCATCCTTTAGCGTCATATAGAACGCTATATGACAAAACGGCGCTATACTACGCACATGGCACCCGTTATCGTTAATATAACATGCGCTGTGATGGTTAGGTTTAGGTGTGGGGTAGGGTAGGGTAGTCTCATATTACGCTAAAGGATTTATGACGCCTTGGGTTCGCGTGAATATTAACGATAAAGGGTGCCATGTGCGTAGTATAGCACCGTTTTGTCATATAGCGTTCTATGTGACGCTAAAGGATGAGAACGGGCTGGAATATATTGTTATTTTAAGAGTGCGTTAGTAATGTGCGCCTATATGCAGGATTTTTTTGTTATTTTGTCTATTTCAGTTGTCTCAAAATAGCAACGGCCAACAACGCCATATCACCCTGTAGCCCAAGACTGGTTGCCCACTGAAGCTAAGCAGGGCTGAGCCTGGTTAGTACCTGGATGGGAGACCATCTGAGAAAACCAGGTTGCTGCTGGAAGAGGTGTGGAAGGTGTGGAAGAGGGCTGGAAGACGGGGACACTATACTGTCAAAGAGCACCGTCCTTCGGATGAGACGTTAAACCGAGGTCCTGACTCTCTGTGGTCACAAAACATCCCAGGATGTCTTTTGAAAGAGTAGGGGTGTAACCCCGGCATCCTGGCCAAATTTGCCCATTGGCCTCTCTCCAGCATGGCCTCCTAATAATCCCCATATATATATACCAATTGGCTTCATCACTCTCCTCTGCAGTAAGCTGGTGTGTGTTGGGCGTTCTGGCGCAATATGACTGCCGTCGCATCATCCAGGTGGATGCTGCACATTGGTGGTGGTTGAGGAGATTCCCCCCTCTATGTGAAGCACTTTGAGTGTCCAGAAAGGCGCTATATAAATGTGATGAATTATTATTAACAATGCGCCTGAACACACCTCGCTGGTGCAGGACTGAAAAATGATAAGTGCGTCGGGCTGTAATAGTGTTACATAGAATGGAAGAAGGCACATTCATAGGCATTGTCTTTGTCTTTATGAGTCAAAACAGCCTTCCAAGTTTCAGATAGTGATTACGACTCTATTGGCACAAAACACCCTGTCTAACATTGGAAGTGGACTTCAGGGAGAGAGAATGTGGCCCCTTAGGCCTTAGTGAGAGTCCCATAGCTCAGGCATGGTGAACACAGAGTGATTCACAAGGTCTTGACTTTTTGTTTGTTCCATCCAGTCAAGCAAGAGCACACATGTGACTCATGCCCATAACAGCTATCATTCAAACTCTAGCGTGATGCTTCCGGATATCTGGTTCTCTTGGGATGTTTGTCATGTTTTGTGATTGTGTGAATTCAGCATGACCTTCTGTGTCTGAATAGCCAAAAGTGCGTCCAACGCGGGCGCAGCTGTGCAAAGTAAATTCATTCAGCATATTTATTTAGTCTTTGCTTTATGTAGCTTTAATTTTGCCCTCTTGAAAAATCAGGGCTGATTCAGAGGTTTGCCAGATGTTTCCACGTTCCAGCATCTCACACAATTACACCAATCAACTTTTCCGTGCCAATCAATCTACTATGCTCTTTTTGAATGCAATCTCTCATATCTGCATGTCATTTTGTCATTAGGTTTAAAACAAACACACCATATAAATATCAGCAAGTGACACAGCATTTACACCCCATTTTACTTCCGTAATGTGAAATATTTAAAATTATTATGCCTTTTTACAAAGTTTTGATTTTGTTATGGGGTCTACTAAAACACGTTTCCATGCTTGGATGTGCACAAAAAATTTCCCAAAATTTTACATTGTTTCAGCACCTCTTTTCCCAGTCTGTCAAAAAAGCTCTGATTAGTTACGGTCTCTATGAAGCCCCTCCTTCCGATGTGCTCTGATAGGTCGGCTGGACTTGTGTGTTGATATTAGTGAAGAACTTCAAGCATGTTTGGGAGATGTCTCACCCCTTACCATAACAGTGCACTGTAAAAAAAAAATATTTTCATGATTTGTAATCACATTTTTCCTTTTGTCAAATCAACTTAAATAATTTATGTAGTTCAGATAACATAATATTTCGAGTTTCTGATGATTAAATCATTCTCCTTCATTGGATTAACTCAATTTTTCCATTTCAGTGAGCTTAAAATTTTAAGGCAACCAGGTTACTTGATTTTTTAAGTTAAACCAACAATATTTTTTTACAAGTGTGTGTTTCAACACAGTCCGAACTCAATTCAACCAGGCCTCGCAACTTCATTTTGCGTATAGCTTAGGCAGGAATTATTTCAATATTATTTGAATATTGTGATGTTTTTTGTTTCCAGAAGAAAACTCAAGACTACAGTAGAGGCGTTGCAGGGAGTTTAGAGTGAACTGATATAGAGAATAACTCCCTCTGGGGTGACTTTGTGCTTTTTATATGCTCAAAAAGCAACATTACACACATTACACATGCAAGTTGAAAATGTCAAAAAAAAAAAGCATAAGCCCGCTTTAACCACAACTACTGTGGATAATATTGGCAATATTTCAGAAAGCATTACCTAAAACTATGACCATAGATATTTAGCTATATGACCTTGATGACATCAGCTGAGCAGGAAATTAATTTCAGAGGCGGAGCATTTTGACAAAAGACTATGAAAACAATCCTTTTTTTTCTATTGGAATAACGTGCAAAGATCAATTGTGCCCAATAGCATCAGGAGCCTGTATTTAGAAAGTAAATAACACAGTTATTTACACACTGATGTTGATAGTGACAAATGACAGATTCATGATACTCCCAGCAGACACATATTCTGTGGGATATAAAGTGAACAGACTGTAAATAAGATGAGCGATGTGTTTAAGACACAGCCTCAGCTTGAACTGTGACGACCTCCCGGGCAGCAGGCCAGCGTCTGCATGGCCCGTCTAACAAGGACAGACAGCTAAGTGAATTTTGACAGGTCTCTAGAGGCACACGGGGTTAAACAGACGCGTCTCTTTGTAGCCAGCTGTCACTCACCAATGCGCTCCTGTCACACGATAAACCAACACGCTGACACACGCTGCAAGCTCCAGAACACTGGAGAAAAAACATTTAAAGGCCCCCTGAACTCAAAATGTACGTTTTTTAGCTTTTAGTATTATTATATATAGCCTTAAAGTTATGAATAAGCTGGTGTGTTCCAAAACAATTACAAAAATCGCATTTAGGAGATATAAGGATTCAAAACGTACAATCTTGCACTTACGCTAAAATAGACCTTTAAAAATAATAATAACAAATAAATAAATAAATAAAGTTGTCCTCCGAAGAGGGGGGGGTGGAGGTGGGAGAATAAAAAAAAAAATAGAACTTTATATCACATCTTCTGTCCAATCAAATGCTCTCTAGAATCTAAAGCGTCCCGCGACTCCCGCCCACTATCCTCTAAATACCACCTGGCTAAAGCGACCACTGACTCGTCACGGATCAATATGGGTTGGAGACTAGAGATCGACCCTTAATTCGCTAAGCCCCGCACTCCCTAGTTACTGTTGCTACGCCTGTCAAGCTTTCACGCCTGGCATGTCTATTACAGTGTGTATGCACCAGTGTCAGACATTCCCAAGGAGATAATTACTCATTTTTGGTGAACATGTGAAATATCTGAGAGAGCCAGACTAAAGGGACTGCATTCAAGGGATATATTCACATTCACAATATGCAATCGAGTAGAGAATAATTTCATAAAAATTGAAGCTAAAGTCTATAGTCCCAGCGCAAGCAGCCGCCGCCTCATAGGCTGACCGTTCAACTGGGAAACACAAATTGAGGAACAGCTGTGTTCTTGCACAGCAGGGTGAGTCAATGTGAAAATAATCTAATATTTATAAATCAAACTGCTTATCCGTAAATCTTGTGGAATAACACTAACACCGGGAGAGCCGCGATCGGATTGGGTTAAAGTTACTCAGTCAGGAGTAGGCCGTCGATTAACAAAATGCTGACAAATATTTTAAAGAATGTAAGTGAGCCTCCGTCTTGTCTTTAATCGTTTTATTTTACGTTAAAATATAAGCATTATGAACAAAGAACTGTCATTATTTCCAAGCTAGGTGTTTTTGTTAATACTTAGTCTTCATTTAGTTGCCAATGGGTCTCCCACTGCTTGATTCACACCCATCATTTAAGATTTTCGGGAAGAAAAATCACTCCCCCCATCCAAATTTTGAGGATACCGGGTATCCGATTTTTTTTAACAATCCATACAAACAACGCTTTGGCATGTTTCCCTTGCTCGAAAGCTTGCCAGAGCTTCCGTGCCTAGTTACGGTTGCTAAGACATGATTGGCCAGTGGCGGTTCTCGGGCGTGGTTTAGCGAAGAGTCAATTGTACGTTAATGAAAGGCTAGAATTTATTCACACCTCTACGATTGAATCCAATGTATAATCAGCGCTGGGATTCGCTTCCATGGCGCTGTCAAGTACATCTTGAGGTTTATAAGGTAAACTATACACTATTGGCTATTTGAAAAGGGGGAGGAGCCATTCAATATGTCCCGCCTTAGTGGAAATTACGCCAATGCATCAAACAAAACTGCGCGTTCCAAGACACTTCAGTGGGCATTTAAATAATCTCCAATAAAATTAGATAAAACTATGCCTGTTGACATATGAAAATAAAAACATAAAATACAATATTGATCTTCAAACCTGAAAACAATTTACTGTAGATAAACAATACAATACAATAAACTAGTCTTGAAACTAAATTATTCTAGTTGTTGCAATATATATGTATTTTTAGCATGTTTAAATATTTTATGTCGAGGTATTGTGTGATGAATTGTGCATGATGTGCTTTGTGTTAAAGATTATTACTTACACTTAAGAGTGTGTTCAAATCACGAACCCTTCAAATGGACAATGGCAGCACCACAAGAGTTAATTATTATTAGAGATCATTTTTCCATTCTGATGGTCACATGATTCTGCTCTGCCAAAGGCTGAGTGGAATAGAAGCCAAGTCACGTGAACCACAAAAGAACAGCCTATAGCATCATGGTCATAAATATATAATGGCTCATAATTTCTTTAAGAAACACATGTCTCAAAGACTCAACCTAGTGACTCGCATTTTTCCACATCATTACTCGGCTCACTGGATTCAGTTACTATGACACTACAATCCCACGAATCCTTCAACAGGCAGACGGAACCAAACTATCACATTTCATCTATCTCCTCATGCAAAAAAAAAAATACCCTTTTATCCTTTCTAAACTCTAGACTAGAGCATGTGTTATTTGGAGGAGTGGCGTGGTGCTGTTTAATTACCTACGGGTGAGAGATCTAAAATTCCTATGGACACGATCCGCCACACATCGGTCTGCAGGGTTTTAAGCATGCTATAAGCTCAAAGAAAACATATCAGAGCTCTCACTTACTGATAAAGTCAATAAAGGTGACTGGTGACTGACCCACATACAGTCTAGCTGGCCCACTTCAGCATAGCAAGTGCATCTATTGTGAAAGTCCTAATTAAGATTTAATCAGTTCCTGCAGATGTTCCTCAGAGACCTGGAGCTATAACACCGAAGCATGACCTGAAGTCATCTATACGATAACAAATCCTGCAGGTGACCTTACCTTGAACCGAAGCAGCTGTCACGAAAGAGTGAGTTTAATCCATTAAATCTAGTATTAATCTCATCTAACAAACCTAAGCAGATCAAAGTGAATTTAAAGATGGAATTTGCTTTGGAATAACATGAACATGAGTCTATTGTGATTACACAATGGGAAAAGAAGGAACTGTAATACTTGAAATAATAAAGAAAATGAACGGGATAATTCATCGAAAAATGAAAATGAGAAAATAATAATATGTTGGCAACCAGAGAGTTGTTGGGACCCCATTGACTTCCATAGTATTTTTTTTTAATATCAGTACGTCAACTGTCTGGTTACCAACAGTCTTCAAAATACTTTGTGTTCAACAGAAGAAAGTACCTCATACAGATTGGAAGAACTTGAAGGTGAGTAAATAATGACAACATTTTTATCTTCGGGTGAACTCTCCCTTTAAGAATGGAAGGGAAAAGACGGATTACCACAAACATTTCAGTTCCACAAAGCTGCAATCCCATTTCATATTCACTTCCAACTACAACTGCAAAACATCAATCATTTCTTCCTAAAAAAGTACCCTTGTCTTTCTCATCTAGTACTGAACGCAGGACTATTGTTTGCCACGGCAGGCGCAGTGACGTTTGAATGACGTCTCTTTCTGGTGTGGTGTGTCCTCTTGGGTTAAACGCTGAATCTGTTGCTCCCAGCCCTTACTTCTCTATGCCATCTCACTGTTGACGCTCCTGATAGTTTGACTTCGCTCCTCTGGGCTTGTCCTTTCCAGCACATTGCCTCTGACACCTTGATGTTTCACTTAGAAATTTTCTAGGGACCATCTTTACTGCTTACACAACATCCTTTTGGCAGCACATCATACGCATCCCAGCAGATTCATCACCACCATCGGACAACCTGTAGATTGTTCCATAACAGTCTTAAGACCTGTTCACATATACCCCTTTTCACCAAAGCATTTTGAGAGCCAGTTCGGAGCCGGTGCCTGCGCTCAAACCAGTCCTTTGTGTTTCGACAGCCAAAGAACCGGTTCTCGGCCAAGAAAACTGGTTCCAAAGCGGCACTAACTCTTTGCTGGATTAGAACCGTTCTTTTAGCACGTCATGTTTACGTCGGGGGCTGGGGCGGGTTTAGATGTGCTCTAAGGCTACATTCACACTGCAGGCTGAAACGACCTAATTCCGATTTTTTTGCCCCTATGCGCCCTGTATCTGATTTTTTCATGACAGTCTGAACGACACAGATCCGATCTTTTCAAATGCGACCCAGGCCACTTGGGTATGTGGTCTAAATCCGATATGTATCCGATCTTTTGAAATGCGACTTCAATCTGAACGGCCAGGTCACATATATCCGACCCGCACGTCATTGCAAGCACCTGTAGCTAGCCAATACACGCTAACTCCAATGCGTTTCCTCACTGTTATGGGCCGCTGCAGACGTGTCTCTTCCCCAGTGTTGTGCCTGAACGCGTTCATATACTGTATTACTGCCTGATGAACATTACTGTGAACACGTTCATTCTGGTGTCTGTGAACGTGCGCTCTCTCTCAGTATAACTTTGTACATAGGGTGCCAGATTGATTTCTATAGAGCCTTCCAGGCGAAAACCTGGCTAAAACACATGTAAACATGCCTTAAAATGTAGCGAAAAAACACCCAATCTGGCAACACCAGCCACCAGTGTCGCACCGCGGCCGCCGGTGACAAAGCAAGGAGCGCCGAGGACGCGCACTATCAATCAAAAGGGGGTTAATGACGAGCCTCGGTGAGGATCGGAAAAATCTTACATTCATGTGCAAACTTTGCCCGTCGATAAAATAATTGTTGTCTGTGTTTGTATGTGGGCTGTGGCAATAATAATAATAAAACAAAAGCTCGCAATATATGGAAAAAAAGAACTATTCCGCAAAAAACAAGTGACGTCGTTGACCGTTGATTACTCTTCTGCAAATGCGGGTCACTTCTGGGTCATTTCACGTTCACACAGGAGATCACAAAAGGTCGCATTTAATTGGAAATGTGAACGGCCTTGCAAAAAAATCTAATTTTTTCAAAAAATCGGAATTGAGCATTAAGCCCTGCAGTGTGAACGTAGCCTAAACGTCTTTTCTGACCATCGCAAAGCCAGGAGAAACAGTTGCAGAAACACGATGGAGTCCGCCTTTGTAATTGTTATGCTTGAAGTTAGCGCAAGGATTTCTATTTATTTTTAAACGTATTTATTGAAAACATTACAAGCAAAGAAGAAAACAGTCACAATATAGAACAAATAAATGGAAAGAAAAAAAAGAGACAAGACACATAACTAATCAGAAAATATTACATATCAAAGGAAAACTAAAAGACTTATTTCAATTGTTTTTAAAGCCTTCTTGGTACACGAGTTAGAGATAATCCCAAAGTAATGTTGTACTTGCAAGCGTTTCTAGCTAAGACGTATGGCGACGTACACAGTGATGTAACGACGTCGTTCCCTGGGCTCTCTACTCAGTGAAAAAAAAAACAGGTTCTGAAAAAGTTCGCAAGTTGAACCAACACCAAACCAACTTTGAACTAGCACCAGTTCCGAACCAGTTCTTTTTTGGTGGAAAATGGGTAACAGAGACGAATTTCACGCATGATATTCACCGACGTTTAACGCTTCGTGACTAAACAAAGAGCGACAATGTGAGCGTGCACACCGACGCGAAAGTAAAACGACAGGCGTAAAAGCGTTATTTTTTTAAAAAGCCTCGGGTTTGATTTTTTTGGGATTGACGCGCCTCATCAAAAACTATCCGACCAATGAGATTGGCGCTTTTGCTCACGTGTCTGGAACTTCTGAAGTTATCATAAAACACAACTTGGGGGCACTCAAACACAAAACGGTCTTGCCGAGCAAACATACATAACGGCAAATAAGATATACGCCAAGTAGCCTCTACACTGCCGGGAAGAAATAAGACGAGGAAGACGCAAGTCAAGATGAATGTAGAGCTGCTGGTCTCGTTGGTGTCGTAACATAAAGAACTCTATGACAATCGCGACAGCAACAAAATAGTACTATTTCTGTTTTACATTAAGCGCCATCTAATATCAGGAAATGAATTGGCACGTTCACTCGGCTCATCGTTAGCGAAAATCGTTTGGGTGTGAACTAAAAAAAATGCGTTAAAAAACGCGAATATTGTGCCGATATTCGTCCCGGTGTGTACGACCCTTTATACTGCCAACACAATCAAAATAAATGTGCAAAAACAAAACCTCGGAAGGGACATCCGTACAAAAAAAAACCTCGGAAGGGACTAGTACAGTACATTAATGCCTAATTTCCACCCAGCAGTACAGTATAGTACAGTTCAGTACGGTATGCAATTTTTGCCATTTCCATTGTCAGAAGTTGTGAATGGTACCCTAATTCCTAACTGTATCGTACCACTTTTTTGGGACCCGTAGCTAGTATAGTAGTCCGGTACTAAAGGGTGGAGCTGGGGAAGGTGGAGGGTTTCTGAAAGTGCGCTTCAGACTGCTAACAGCAACTCTACCAGTATTTGAATGTTGAGTAGCAGCTCATTGGCCGCCGAGGCAACAGCAGTCATCGTTAAATGTAGATAACGATGTAATCGGTAACAAATTAAGTACCTAATTAGCCTGTGCCACTTCGTTACTTCAATAATTACTTCGTTATTCTCAGTAAAACAATACATTCTTCAAGAACAAACGATTAGATTTAATTTATTGAGAATTACGGAGCCCTGCATATAACATGAAGGGAAAAAATATGTATATTGTGGCCACGCTATCCCGACTTACTAATACATCAGCTCATTTTACCAATTCATTCTCTTGTTTCAAATAAAACACAATATAATAATTCGGTACTTCGTTTTAGTTCAATCTAAACAATGGAGCGAATTAGTAGCCTACAAAATAGCTACAATTTCCTAAATTAAGGGGATAAATTATTGTGTACACGATTTAGTAAGGGAACAAATTATGTGCAGGGATCTTTAGGGAATTGACTGAATGATCAAAATTGACAAGATTTCCAAGGCAAACATTTTTTCATTATAGTAATCTGCAGTGATGAATTGTGCGCAACAAAAACAGGAACATGCATTAAGAAAATAAATTGAGTCCATTTAGAATTCATGTTGATTATAATTCTCATAGTAATAACTCATCTGGGTGACTTGCTTTACGTGATGTTAATTAAAAAACAACAACAAAACAATTAAGTGTCTTTTGTCTTCACACATCATGTCCATCAGAAACCAGACAGATGCGACATCACATCCAATAATGAAAGAGTCAAAGCTGTGCTGCTGCTGGCATTCAATGCGCATCATGAATCATGAAATAGATTGATTTTTTAGTCGATGTGGGTCAGCCCTTCCCCTCCCTCCCCATGTGGCCAATTTAAGGCTGGTTGCCCAAGTGTCAGGTTTGCACTGCTTTCTGCCACGTCAATAAGATTCAGCTCCGAGTCTGAGTCTCCACCAACACAAGAGCCCGTTTCCCCCGCCGCAGCACCACAAGTGCTTAAAACCATCCTGAAAACATGCTGACACAGAAAACCGCCTCGCTTCACTCAGAACATTCAATAAGACAGTCACCCTGAGAACGTATAAAAGGAAATCCAATCTAACATCATCACTATAAAAATGTTATATTCCGCAGGAGCAGCAAAGATGCAAATTAAAAACATTATCATTACGAGGAACAACATTTAAAGGTGTTGTTGGGATTTTAACATAGATTTAATTGTTGACTGTGTAATATCCAATTGCACAATTAAAACCGAGCCAATCTGAATCCCACCGCAGTCAGATCAGCGTTTGGTAAGAGCTCGGCCTTATTTAATGAGTGTCTCCGTATCCCAATCCAATCTTCAATAAGAGCAGCACCGCCGGGCAGATTGATATCTCAATTACCCAGCTGCGCTCCATTTATCTTCCTCTTGTCCGTTTTACTTCCTCTCCTCTCGCACAATCCCTTTCTAAACTACCTCTGCTCTCACTTCATAGCTGTTCCTCCCATTTCCAAAAAGCTTTTTATTTTCATTTTCCAGTGTAATTTCTCGTTCAGAGGATGAATCATAAGACTGACGTGACCAAGAACAGAGCAGCAGAACAGAGAAGAACATTTCAGAAATGTTGCAGCATTTTATATACTTTGTATATATATATATTTGTTGCTTTAATTTAATTATTTTTTTTTTTTTTAAATTGACCTTTTGTCAAAGGTGTCCATTTATCACCATTTTAATTTTGAAGTCCAATCAGATTTTGGAACTATCCACGTTATAAATTCTATTCTTGAGGTGGAGACCTGGCTAAGCAAACAGAGAAGCTGATGAAAAGCTAATGGGAGAGTTAAAGGAGTAGTTCACTTTTAAAAAAACTTTTGTTGATTATTTACTCCCCCCCATGTCATCCAAGATGTCCATGTCTTTCTTTTTTCGGTCGAAAAGAAATTAAGGTTTTTGATGAAAACATTCCAGGATTTTCTCCATATAATGGACTTCATTGGGAACCAAACGGTTCAGACAGTTTCAGTGCAAACTGCAAACTGTTCAAAGGACTTTAAACGATTTCAGACGATGAATAAGAGTCTTATCAAGCTAAACGATCGGTCAAACGTCATTTTCGTGTCATTTGGTTAATTCAATGAATGAAATGAACAAGTTGACTCTGGAAAAGATTCATTCATTCGAAATCGAATAGGAGACTCACGAAAGCACATCACAGAACAGAGCTTTTTTTTATGAGCGTTTCGCTTGATAAGACCCTTATTCATCGTCTGGAATCGTTTAAAGCCCTTTAAACAGGTTGTAGTTTGCACTGAAAGTGTCTTTTGGACCTTGAACCATTTGGTTCCCATTGAAGTCCATTATATGGAGAAAAATCCTGGAATGTTTCCATCAAAAACCTTAATTTCTCTTCGACTGAAGAAAGAATGACATGGATATCTTGGATGACATGGGGGTGAGTAAATTATCAGCAAAAGTTTTTTTTAAAAAGTGAACTACTCCTTAAACTTTGATAAGATTCATGCTTCCCCTCATACTGAGAGAATATTCCTCTTCAGTTCAGGGATATTAGCTTTCAGCTTTAGGGAATCATCACAAACACACAAAATCACCCCATTGAAACCACACACAAGGCCTCAGACTTACTGTCTGCTGGGTTTAGAAGCCAGTCGAGGATATTTTTGATGGCTGCTTCCTGAAGAGCAGCTTAATAACATCCTTGTCAGCCAATTTCCTCTCATTTCTCATTTTCTAATAAAAATGCTCAATGTGCATTTGGGTATAGAAAGCCAGATTCACAGCAGAACTCTCACAATATGAGATGAATGCTGAATCAGACAAACTCAGGGCAAACAAAGAGCAAAAAAAAAAAAAAAAAAAGAAAAAAACAAGAAAAGAAAGAAAATCATCAGGTTTTGTAAGATCTTGGTTAAACAGTTAAACTTAAATGGCAAGTTAGTGGTGTTGTAGATGGACTAAATCGAGGGACCTCAAATATAAAGGAAGATACAAAACAAACGCAAAGAACAGAGAAGGAAGGAAAGCAACAACACAACAACAACAATCATTCAAAACAAAAGCCTCCATTTCAAGAACTACACTTTATAAATGTAAAAAAAAAAATGTTGTAAATGTCATTGAGGCAATGAAAAAAATGAAAAATAATAGAAATTATGAATATTTAATTTCAAGCACCTCGTTCAGAGGTCAACTACGGTCCACCAGCTGAATTTCATCTAATCGTTCTTGTTTACTGTAAATGGTTTGAAATAAATGCAACAATTTACTTGTTTTATGAATGCTTTACACAAAATTCATGCTATTGTTTCTTAAATGGGACACAGTGTTATATCAGGGGCTTTCGCACCAGATAGTTATAAGAACTTAGATTTAGGAACTTCTCGGTTCCCTGAGAACTACAGTACATTTTCCTGGTTGCAAAACTGAATTATTTGATCAGTATAACATTACTTTAAAACAAGCATCCCTCACAGTCTGATGAAAAGGCCTCAAGTTATCTGTGCTGAACATGACAAAACTGTGTTCAGGCCAAACTAGAGATACCAGAGCCGGAGAAAGTGACAGGAAAAACAAGATAGCTACTGAAACAGATGCTCCCTTTCACACCACAGAACGAGTGAGAAAGTACAAAACACCAGAATCGTCTTTCAGGACATCTGCAAACACACGAGTACAGACAGCGAAGGTGTTCGTTCCCAACGCATGCTAAGTTAAATGCATTTGTTCCTTTGAACTAAAAGTCAAAATAAAACAGCATTTGCGACCCATTTAACTTACATAATGTGATTTATTTCTGAGTAAAACAGACCTCAAAGTAAGCATTATCTAATAAAGATACAAATGGAAAACATTTTGGATGTTGTATAGGAGAAAATAGAGCGTGCTGTGTGTCACCCGAGGGAGCGTCACCTTGTGATCGGCACACAGAAAGTATGCTGAGGCCGCAGCTGTGTAATTATCACTCTTTCCACTAGGATGCTCTCAGTGGTTTGCGTTCCACTGAAAAACAAAATCTGGATTTTTTGGAAAAACAAAAGGTAAGAGGAGAAACAAATCGGATGTGATGGCTTTTCAGTGACCATTCATCATTGTGACAGGACGTCACAGTCAGTGTACGGAAGAAGATTCTTGGGGCAAGCCTCAAACCATCCGAGCGCAAACCGCAGGAGCAGGAAAGAGAAACACAGCAAAACAAGCGGAAACACAGATCGGGACCTACTTAAAGACAAGAGACAGAAGTCAAAGACTGTTTCTGTCCACTTCTGTTATTCTTACTGCTATACTGTTATTACTTTTTGGTACTATTTTATACACTCACCTAAAGGATTATTAGGAACACCTGTTCAATTTCTCATTAATGCAATAGGCTCTATGCACAACTTACTTCCGCATTCTGTAAAACAGGTCTCATCGCTTCCGGTTCTGGTCTTTTGTATGTGCTTCATGATTTTTTTTTTTTTGCGGTTTTACTCAAGATAACTTAAAAGGAGCGAGCAAAGATTAGCATAACCAATGTCCCTCATATGTGCAGATTGATATTTACACATTTTAAATTTTTTCTTCTTCACAGTAACGGTTAGATATTTAAATGGAATAAAACACCAATAACAGAGTGAACTACGTAGGTTAGCTGATTACCTTAAAAATCCATAGATATCGTAGTCAGTTCTTACGTTCTTTCTCTGACAAGCGGATGCGATGAGACCTGTTTTCCGGTTTGGTCACGTGACGCTCGGCATAAAGCCTATTATCTAATCAACCAATCACATGGCAGTTGCTTCAATGCATTTAGGGGTGTGGTCCTGGTCAAGACAATCTCCTGAACTCCAAACTGAATGTCAGAATGGGAAAGAAAGGTGATTTAAGACATTTTGAGCGTGGCATGGTTGTTGGTGCCAGACGGGCCGGTCTGAGTATTTCACAATCTGCTCAGTTACTGGGATTATCACACACAACCATTTCTAGGGTTTACAAAGAATGGTGTGAAAAGGGAAAAACATCCAGTATGCAGCAGTCCTGGCGGCGAAAATGCCTTGTTGATGCTAGAGGTCAGAGGAGAATGGGCCGACTGATTCAAGCTGATAGAAGAGCAACTTTGACTGAAATAACCACTCGTTACAACCGAGGTATGCAGCAAAGCATTTGTGAAGCCACAACACGCACAACCTTGAGGCGGATGGGCCTCAACAGCAGAAGACCCCACCGGGTACCACTCATCTCCACTACAAATAGGAAAGAGAGGCTACAATTTGCAAGAGCTCAATGAAATTAGACAGTTGAAGACTGGAAAAATGTTGCCTGGTCTGATGAGTCTCGATTTCTGTTGAGACATTCAGATGGTAGAGTCAGAATTTGGCGTAAACAGAATGAGAACATGGATCCATCATGCCTTGTTACCACTGTGCAGGCTGGTGGTGGTGGTGTAATGGTGTGGGTAATGTTTTCTTGGCACACTTTAGGCCCCCGTTTTAATGCCACGGCCTACCTGAGCATTGTTTCTGACCATGTCCATCCCTTTATAGCCACCATGTACCCATCCTCTGATGACTTCCAGCAGGATAATGCACCATGTCACAAAGCTCGAATCATTTCAAATTGGTTTGTTGAACATGACAATGAGTTCACTGTACTAAAATGGCCCCCACAGTCACCAGATCTCAACCCAATAGAGCATCTTTGGGATGTGGTGGAACAGGAGCTTCTGGATGTGCATCCCACAAATCTCCATCAACTGCAAGATGCTATCCTATCAATATGGGACAATCAATTTCAAATAATGTTTCACAAGTTTCGTTATTTTGTTCAGTCAAATCAAGTCACCTTTATTTAAATAGCGCTTTTTCCAATACAGATTGTTCCAAAGCAGCTTTACAGTGATAACGGGAAAATTATGCCACAAAGTTTGTTTCGGCCGTACAGCAGATCTAGAAGAAAATTGTGTCAGTTTAAAGGGATAGGGACTATTCCAGCACTTTAAACTGGAATATTCCAGCTTAAAGGGATAGTTCACTTAAAAATGAAAATTCTGTCATAATTTACTCACCCTCAAGTTGTTTCAAACCTGTATGAATTTCTTTCTTCTACTGAAAAGAAAAAAAAGAGATTTTGAAGAATGTCGGTAATCTCAGACAGTTAATGGACCCCATTGACTTCCAAAGTAGGAAAAAAAAAATACAATGTAAGTCAATGGGGTCATTATAGGAGATAAACTGTAAAACGATTTGTTATAATGTTTGTGTTTTTTATGCTATGTGCACATGATCAAAGTAATAGGTAATAATGAGGGTTGTGTAATTATGCATGTGCAGAAAAAGTTAATTATGTCTTCTGTTAAGATGCTGACTCTTGATGTGCTCTGAATCTGGCTGCAGATTTGTGATTAGTGTAATTAATTTCCATGAAATACGTTTTCCCTGCCAACATATAGAGCTAATGCCATAAAAAATTAACTGCCCTGTGAATAATAAACCTCAGCTCAGGCTTCTGGGCAACTTGAGCACTTTTAACAGGGCGCATGGGAGCTATTTGACCTTGAGTGTTAACATGAATATTCTTTAGGGTTTCTGCGTCAACACTTTGGCCGTAAAGTGCTTCTTTTTTTTTGGCCATGATAGAAGCGCTTAAGAGCGAACGGGTGGGTTTATATAATTCCTCTGATGCTACTAAGATTTTTATGTGTGTCATATTTCCCCATAGCCATCTCATTTATTTAACTATGGGGAAAGACACGTTCAAAATGAGATGATGGCAATACAACAGCACATTTCATTACACTAGTACACAAAACCAAAACAAACATCTTCAGCTTCACTTCCCACATTCAATATTCATCCGTTTCCAACAGACTAACTGTAATTGCATAACTGCATTTTTTTTTCCAAGTATATGTCTACCCATTTTTTTTTTTTTTTACATCATCCGCTGGAAGCCACAAAAGAATTGTTTGTTGTTTGGCAGCAGTAATAATAATGAGCTTATTAACATATGTACGCCCATCCTCAGTCAACAAACTGGTCTGCAGAGGATAACAGAGGTCATTTACAAATTCATTTGCATATAAAAGTGCACTTGGCATTTAGCAGATGCATTTATCCAAAGCGAACTAACAAAGGTAATGCCAGGTTTATATGACAACTAGATTAGAAAGCAAGTCTAGAGTCAGAGAGGTAAGTGTAAAGAGTTTTCAAGTAGCAGTTTTTGGAAATGTCACATCTTTCCTTGACTGATATTAATGCCAAATCAATGTTTCTGGAAGGATGCGTCCACATGATGCACTGAGCAGCTAAATGTCAACGGGCCAGACACGCTGCCATCTCAACGCATTTCAGTTCTTGTTTGCCGTGTCATCAGGTTCATGCGGTACAGTCGACTGCTTTCAGATTTCAAGTGTGATCTTGTATATATTGCACACATGCACACATGTGTTTTTGTGTCTTTTTCAGTTTGTTGTAAGAAACGGTATTATTTTTCTTAATGAAAATGTTTGACAACAACCTTTTTTTAATCTGTGCAACATGCAATATCATTGAAGACAAAGACGAGTCTAAAATGTAGTTAAAAATAACAACAACAAACAAGCAAGCTGGGGTTCTGCAATCTCCATCTGCTTTATTTTGCTTATGAAAGTGTCATTCAGGCTATACATTAATCCGTACATTTGAAAACGGCATTGATCCTGACCCAAAAGTTGGTCATCCACATTAATATCTGAAAATGCTTAAAGGGTTAGTTCACCCAAAAATGAAAATTCTGTCAGTATTTACTTACCCTCATGTTGTTCCAACCCCGTAAGACCTTCGTTCATCTTCGGAACACAAATTAAGATATTTAAGATATTAAGATCGCTCCTGCATACAGTCCATAGGCTTCTTGAGGGACTGGCTCTTGCTGTCCTCGAAAAGTCATTAAAGACATCGTTAAAATAGTCCAAGTGACTACAGGGGCTCAATCTTAAGTTTATCAAACGACAAGAACACTTTTTGTGCGCAAAAAAACAACAAAAATAACGACTTTATTTCAACTATTCGTTTATTTCTACCTCTGCGCGAGTCAGGTTACTAGTTTAATAGCGTAAGCTTCTGTTATTGTACGTCACATGCATCACACACACATGACCAGCGTCGGCCAATAGTGAGCCTACGTGTGACGTAGCTCTACGCAATCACACTACGTTAACTGACTTACAGGCTCATGGAGAAGGAAGTGAATAGTTGAAATAAAGTCGTTTTTTTTTTGTTGTTTTTTTGCGCACAAAAGTGTTCTCGTCGTTTGATAAACTTAAGATTGAGCCCCTGTAGTCACTTGGACTATTTTAACGATGTCTTTAATGACTTTTCGGGGACAGCAAGAGCCAGTACCTCAAGAAGCCTATGGACTGTATGCAGGAGCGATCTTAATATCTTAAATATCTTAATTTGTGTTCCAAAGATGAATGAAGGTCTTACGGGGTTGAAACAACATGAGGGTGAGTAAATACTGACAGAATTTTCATTTTTGGGTGAACTAACCCTTTAAATCACCCTACTTTACATGCGTAAAACATACTAAAATTTAACAAGATGACAGAGAAGGCAGAGTGAAGACTGCACAAAGGAACGTTTCTCCTTAGCAACACCACTGAAGTAGCCTATATAGCAGGCATACAAATGCCTATATAACAATAGATGTCTACTATGGGTACAATATGCATCACAAGACTAAACATGCATCATCGTTTTCAAATACCTCCATTTTCAAAGTCCACACTACAACACAAAAACAGTGTTTTTAAAGGGGGGTGGTTTACTGCTTTTTTCTTTGCATGATTGTGTTTATGGGGTGCAATATAACATGTATTTGTGTTTTTTTTTCTTTTTTTAAAAAGTCTTATTTTTAATAAATTTCACCTTTTTGGTAAGCCACTTTCTCCTCTGTCATTTGAACGACCGGTTGACTTCCTGATTCTATGAAACCACTCCCTCAGAAACAGGCAGTGGGCTCAGATTGGTTAGTTTGGGCTGGTGTGTTGTGATTGGCTAAACTGTAGAGCACGTTTTCCGGATACTTCACATCCATTACCTTTACGGGCGAAAGTTGCATATGTGTTCATGTCAAATGTAAATAATGGTGTCGATACTGCAGTATCAGTTTGAGCCAGAATCAGACCCAGAAAGCGGCGATGAAGAGAGGCAAGCAGAACCTCACCACACACAGCTCTTACAAAACCTTTCTGAATGGTAATTTGTCTATATTAACTTTATACACTTTTGTTTTACACAGCATCGAACTGACTGGCTACTATACACATTGCTTTCTTGATAAAATCGAAAAATAACGGCATGAAATATATACATGAAAAATACATTTACAACATTAGTACATATACAAAATTCAGGTCCAAAATGTTTGTACGTGTTTGTCGTAGACACAAAATTGCTTAACTAAGTGGCTATAACTAAATCTTTGACTACTTACAGGTTGTGGCCCAACAACTGCTGCCTCTGGTTTTAAAGTTGGATGTGCTTCATGTTTTAGTAACAGTTTCTTGTTGAATCCGGCATTGAATTTGTGGAATTTCTGGAAGCTGTTTTTCTTAAAATGCGCAGCAAAGAGAGCTATGTCATTTTCAGGAACGTAATTAAACAAAAATTGTATCCATTGTTGACGAAGTACAGCGTCCGTGGGAAGCTCGTACACAGAAGACCTGACAGCTGGATGAACATAACACACTCGACGAGCCGCAGAAATATGGCCATGCCCTTTTTTGCATATTCCGGAGGGAGGGTTGATGTAAATGTATGGGTTAGTGACGTCTAAAACCCAGCTGTAGTCCCAATCGAGTCGTTTTTGTAGGCATTAAACTTCCAGATTTTTAAAAGACGATATTTCTGCTTACACTTAACTTTAACTTGTTTTATGATGTAGAGATTGTGTCATTGTATATGATAAATAGCCCATAATAAATCATAATAAATATGATTTTCTGATTTAAAAATAAACCATGTGTCTTGCATATGAGTTGATATTCTCGTTATTGCTCATAGGTGAAAGTGCAAACATTCTGATAAAATGGCAAACACATTTCTCAAATGAAAACAGCCGTTGCGATTATAATTGTGAACAAAATAATCGAGATTATCAATTTAACCACTATGAAAATGTGCATGGAAATCTGACTATGTTTTCATTGACTAAAACTAGGGGGTCTGTCTATGCACAACATGTTATGGTCTCCATTATATTGGATAACAAACACAATTTTTAATAATCAATTAATTTAATTTTTAAGAGTATAATCAATTAATTTAATTTCGAAATGTTTTATGGTGTAACTATATTTTTCACTAAAACATTCAATCCTGATTGATCAAATTGCACAGATACAGACATTTCAAAAGATTTTTTTTAACAAAGCAACAAAATTACCTTTTACCTGTTTAAAAAGTAGATGACCACCAAACAGTCATTTAAGGACAGATAAAGATAAAGTTTCATTAGAAACATCCAATCTGCTTTATATGGGACCATCTGAGCCGCCCACAGCAGAAATGACGAACAGCCACGCGGGAAAGGAATGACTGTAAATCGTGTTATTGTGTTCATGCCTCTGTGCAGGACAGTGGAGTTCACATAAATCACTGACCCAAATAAAATAAAGCTAAAGTCCTTCTGCATGAGAGTCCATTATAAGAGCCCTCAGAGTTTTTCAGACACATGCACATCTAACAATAAAATAAAAAATTCAACCACACTATAAAAACATTATTCTTTTACGTTGTAAATAAAACAGAATTTTGAAGTAGACTTAAAAAGTCTTTTTACTTCCAAAGTTCATGTTTAATTCAATGTAATTATTTGTGAAATTTATAAGTAAAAACAGTTTCAAAGTTAAATCCAGCAAATGTTTTCTTCAGTACAAACATAAAGAGTTCCAAGCGTCTGTTTTTTTTTTTACAAAGAACAGTAAGTGCAGCCTGTTCTGTTTGCTAAAATAACAAAAAATCCTTTTCCTAAACATATCCTGCGACTCCTCCATTCCCATCGGCCCCGTAGCTCTCGCAATGACCTCTCTTCTTTTCTGGCAGGGTTACAATTTCACGTTCCAGGGCACGAAGGTCGTTTCAACTCTAGGGACGGAGCGAAAGCCGTATCAGCGAGTGCCATCAGCGTTGTGTGTGAAATGTCTGAAGCTCAGCGGGCCACGGGTCTGTGAACCAGCAGCCCTACCAAATGCTCCCGCTCCAGGGTTTGTTGAAGGCCCCGAGGGGGTCCGCAATATGCGAGCAGTCCGTGCAGGCTACAGTTCAGGACTACATCGACTACATGTCGGACTACATGTCAGGATTGTGGCAGGTGCATAGCTTTTAGCACTGGATAAATGGCTTGATTTACTGTATTCAAAATAAACAGCTGAATCCAATATATAACCAGATAACCTGAAATGATCTGAAATGATAACTCTGAATAGACCTGGATAGTTTACACTAGCACTGGGCGGTTTGACCAAAAATTTATATCAAGTTTTTTTTTTTTTCAAAACTAAGCCGGTTTTCCGGTTTATGACGTTTTTTTTTTTAATTTTGTTTATGCATCAGGTGTTCAAAAGCATTTTCTACTAATTGAGAGTGGAATTACTGCAATAAAATGACTTAAGATTGTCTATTTTACAGTCATTAGTGAATATTTTAGAATAAAATAGAGCCCAGTATAACCTAAAATTGTTATTTCTAATAACTTTCTTATAACCAGAAAATAACGTTAAAATACAACGTTTATATAACGGAAGAAATTGAACGTTCTAATGACGTTTGAATGATGTTCTTATAGCCAAGCAAGAACATTAATACAACGTTTATATAACGGGAGAACTTGAACGTTCTTATAACGTTTTGAATAATGTACTTAACCAAGAAAAAACGTTAATACAACGTCTAAACAAAGACGTTTTGAATCATCCTAGAATATTCAGAAATAACGTTTTTCAATTTTATAACTTAAAGGGCACATATCATGCAAAATCCACTTTTTTAGCCCTTAAATGCATTTTGTTGTATATTTGGAGTGTTTATAAGTACAGAAAAGATGAAATTATTCTCTTCAGGTGCTTCGTTTATATCTTTATAATTCTGTTTTGGTCATATTTTTCAACCTGTTCAGATTTTTCTGTTCTCTATTACGTTTTTTGAACAATTACGTCAGTATTTACAACCGACAAATAAGGACATCGACTACCGGCCCAACACTTCGAGTAATCCGCCATTATTATTTCTCGCTCCGATTTTGTAGTCCGAGCTCAATGATGCAGAAGTTACGAGAGGGCTAGTCAAAATGTTCGGTTGTTGGATGTAGTGACCTGAAGCACTTCAAGGATTCCCACTTCAACAACCTCCGCCAGTATACAGAAGCGTTTGCCGATCGACTTCGTCTGAATGAGGGGTAAATTCCTTCTATCATTTAGCTGCTGTGTTTTCTGATGCTTTTCTAAACGTATCATATTATTATCAATACAGATTTTTAGTGGTAAGATTAGACCGTAGTCATTTATCTTGTCAGTGTGCTTGTTTTAACAAGAGAAATAGTCGACTTTCACTAATAACACAACATAGTTAACTTACATACCACTGCATCCATATGAAGACGTTGTTCTGCAGGTTCGTCGTCGTCTTTTTCAAATCGCTCGCTCTGGCTCGAATATGTAACGTTAAGGCTTGATGGACAAGTCTTCCGTTGTTGACATTTTGTTAACGTGTGAATAAAAATGTTCTTTGAAGCTATAGTATCGTATATCTCTTATCAAACTACAATAATGGCCAAACGTGGGAATTTGAACCGACCGTGAACTCAGCGACCTGGAAAGCGGGCGGGGAAAGACGCAACTCCTTTTCATTTAAAGGGGCCGCTTCGAAACAACTTGCTCACAGAAGCACATCAGAAAAGGGGCCTGTGGAGCTATAATAATGAGGAATTCAGACCCAAGCATTGCAGTAATGCTTTATATAGACCACAAATGTATGATTTATAAGTAAAAATGAATGATTTAAAAGCATGATATGTACCCTTTAATGGAAACGTTATGAAAATGTTCTTATAACCTAAGATTGTTATCTGGGGAAGAGGAGAGATTCGCGATTGCACTGAACATGTTTTAAGTGCAGGATTCTCTCAGCGAGCCCAGAGAAAATAGACCTAACGGTATTCTCAAAAGAGCTATGGGTATCTGAGAGCGCGCGGGGCATTTTATGTTCCAAGCGCAAGCAGAGAGATTCGCGCTCGCGCATTATATGAATGTACTTTCGCGCTACAATAGTGCGCTCTCGACATTTGACAGGAAAATAACGCCATAGTTCTGCAGAATCCATCTTCCCTGTAACGCAACACCACCACACCACCAGTCGCTGCTTAGAAGTGCAACATTGTAAAGGGTCCATCTGAAACAGTGTCGCGCAGCGAATGAAATACATCGGTATGGCGGTATATAAAAAATGTATATCTTTAACAAAATATACACCGTTTTTCGGTATGAACCAGTATACCGCCCAGCACTAGTTGACACCTTACTGAGGAAAAAAGGTAATTTGAATGAAATACCCTGGAGAAAGCACAACCACCACAGTAAAACAAATATCTCTAAACTCTTAAAACCTTAACTTCTATGGAAATTATGCCTTTGTACCAGTCGCACTGAGACAATTCAAATGATACCAAACATGTATAGGGTTGTATGATAATTGTTCACATTAACACATGCTGTATTTTTGGATGATTTCAGATGATTCTCTTACAGAACTCTTCTAGAACTCTTACAGGTGCTTGTGAAGGCATGACTCAAAAGGTAAAAGTAGGCTACTCTCAAAAATGGTCCAAGATTTTAGGACTATTTGTAGCTGTGTTGCTATGTGTCCTGAGTAAGTAAATAAGTAAAAGTAGACTAAAACTCTTGAGTGAACATCTCGCTTATAATAAACCCATCCAACTTATCTGCACTGGAAGCATTTTTTGACATGACGATTCTCAACTGTTTAAAGGTCCCGTTCTTCGTAATCCCATGTTTCAAACTGTAATGTTGTTGTTAGAGTATATATAATATCTGTAAAATTATAAAGCTCAAAGTTCAATGCCAAGCGAGATATTTTAACAGAAGTAGCCTACATTGAACGGCCCGATTGGACTACATCTCTCTACTTCCTTCTTTAATGACGTCAGTAGAACAGTTTTTTGACTAACGTCCGCCCACATGAATGCTCCCTCAACTCCCTCAACTTGCGCACTTCTTATAACTTACTGTCTTTACTCGGCTCTTACGGTGATTTTCGGAAGTAAAACTGACGCTTCATCTTTTATGTGATGTACAATAAACTTTATTAAACTCATCAGTATATGTTTGATCATCATTCGGACCAGGTCCGAAACAGCAGACTTGTAGGCTCTTAATAAATAATGGATACATACAAGTATCCATACATACTAAACTATACCTGTTCCATCTCTATACTGCACTCTGACTCTGTAGGCATTATTGTCCGACTCGAAATGAACACCTTTAGAGAGTTTCTGATATTATCATCATTTCGTGAGATGAAATTGTCCTGAGAGACTGAGCGTGAGTTCATGAAGCTCCGCCCCCTGTCCCGGCAGCAGCAGCTTATTTGCATTTAAAGGGCTACACTAAAACAGCGCGTTTTTCTGAGCCCCAAAAAATGACAATTTAAACGTGCTGTAAAAAAATGATCTGTTGGGTATTTTGAGTTGAAACTTCACATACACATTCTGGGGACATCAGAGACTTATTTTACATCTTGTGAAAAGGGGCATAACACGGGACCTTTAAGGCTGTCTACACGGGACACGTCAAACGTCAAAGTAGACATTACAAACTGCTACAAAACATGATGATGATGATGTATATTGATGCCGTGTTCATGATCCGTTTCATTTTTGAAGGCCTAAATGCAGAAATGTTTGTGCAAAATGCTAAATTGGTCTTGCACTCCTGTACCCGGAGCTGTTTTCTCACAGCAGTGTTGTAGTCGAGACCACCTCACTCGAGTCGACACCGAGACCAGAGAGAGTCGAGTCCGAGTCAAGACCAGACAGCAAACTGACATTGAATCAACGTGGAAACGACGTCTCTCATGACATTGAAACAATGTTGATTTTGCTCATCGAATTAACGTTGAACCAACGTCAGACGCGGCATTCTTCAAAGCTAAATGAAAATCGAAAATTGGTTTGCTTTCATAACGTTGAAACAACGCGTTGATTTCAAGTTGATTTTCCGTTAGTTTTGAAAGAATGACGCGTCTGACGTTGGTTCAACGTTAATTCGATGAGCAAAACAATGTCAGATCAACGTTGTTTCTATGTCATATTTCCACGTTGATTCAATGTCAGTTTGCTATCTGGGGAATTTACTTAGAGTTTAAAAAATATGATCAGTTTAGGGTAAAAAGGCCACATAGTAGGTGGTGTTAAAAGTAATTTTATTACAATTTGTCATGCGCAGTTGCGCACTAGAAAATCACCAATCACTGGGCGTGTCAATCAATTTAAAGAAATATTTTATTAACATACATTAATAATCATGAAAAATATTTTTAATTGAACTCGAGTGGACTCTGGAATAATTCCGAGTCCTAAAAAAAAAAAATGTTCGAGTACGAGTCAATTCCGAGTCCAAATGGACACGAGTCCATGACAAGACCAAGACCATTAAAATATGGTCTCGAGACCGAGTCCGAGACGAGTCCGAGTCTCGAGTACTACAACACTGTCTCACAGATCTCACAGATCTGGGCTCATGAATGGCATAAGGCCATGAACAGCAAACAGTCAATGAACAATAAACTCGATTAAGAGAATGTATTTTAAAATTAAAAAATGAATTAAAAGTTTGACAAAAAAATGTGCAGAAAGCAGCCCAGTTTTAAGATGCACATGCTGTTTACTTGGGAACACGGAAAAGCAGCTTGTGCTCTATAAATGATGGATGAGAATGGAGGGCTGAAGCCTCCATTACTGTCCCTTGAATAGAGGAACACTATGAGCAGGAAAGAGAAGCTTTTCCTCAGGAGCACAAGATGAGCATCTCCTGTCACGCTCCGACATGAACACCTCTCTGATCACAGTTACAGCGGTGAGCAGTGAATGGAGGTGAGAGCTGGAGGTGTAAGAACACTATTAAAAATGGAAAACGCCATCACATCTGCTACAACGTTCTAAAGCACACGCTGAGATATTTTGTGAATTAAAAGAAAAACTCTTATACTCACTCTAATCTCATTTCAAATCCACTTTTTACAGTATAACAAAGAGGAGAGAATTAGCAGTGTATGTATTAGGCTTTGGGTCTCCGTCTTGTTTGAACTTTAAGGGGTCGTATTATTCTTTTTCACTTTTTCAACTTTAGTTAGTGTAGTGTTTCTGTTTGAGCATAAAAAAGATCTGCAAGGTTACAAAGCTCAAAGTCCACTCATATTTTATTAAACAGAATCCACTAACCAAGAACTACAACGAACGGCTCGTTTGGACAACGCAATTTTTCCGGGCTTTGTGAAGTCATAATGTTCCTCATTTAAATAATCCCCACCCATGGAATACGCAGAAAAGCGGACAAGGTCTGGTTGAGCTGCTGCTTTGTCAAAGAGACATTGTTTTTTCCACAACTCACTTGTTTGACCTTCCTAAGGCTGACAAACTTAGGGCCTTATTTTAACGATCTGAAACGCAAGTGTCAAAGCGCATGGCGCAAGTAACTTTGTGGGCGGGTCTTGGGCGCTGTTGCTATTTTCCCGGCGGGATAAATGCCTCTTGCGCCTGACGCAAATCTAAAAGGGGTTGGTCTGAAGTAGCTTCATTATTCATAGGTGTGGTTTGGGCGTAACGTGAAATAAACCAATCAGAGCGCCATCCAACATACCCTTTAAGAACAGGTGCGCATGTTGCATGACGGATTGTTATTATAGCGGCGGGTTTACCAGGCGCGCGCCAGGAGCGTTCACAACCGATGAGACCAACGTTCTTATCAGGACAGTGAAAGACAGAGAAGTGACGTTGTATGGGGATGGGTGAAACCCTCGCACATCAGCGTCGGTTAAACATTATAGCCTATATGTATGTTTCTTGCCACTATTGGGCAAACAGGTCTACAATTAGCCTTAAAAAATTGTGTAATTTGTTTTTTTCATCTTCATGTAAACCACAATGATTTCCCTCATGTGTTAATAGTTTTCCTTGTTATAATGTATGATTTGCAAAAATAAAAACTGCTGCATCTGTGTTGATGAGAGAATCAGTGTATGCGCGTTGTGCACCCGCTACATTATGGCCAAGCATGCACGCTTAAAATAACATTATGAACAACGCGCAACGCGCCACTGACTTTAGACCAGTTTTTTTCTGGTCAGTGGCGCAATTGTTTTCTGTAAGTGTAAAACAGCACCAGGGAATGTTTGCGCTGAAACACGCCTCCTTTTTGCGCCGATCCGCCCAGGGAGCGCAAGTTCATTTCCTAGTTTACCGACGTGCGCCTGTGGAGGGGAAATCCCTCTTTGCGCGCGTGCAAAATAGGAATGAGACATGCGTTTGTGTATAAAGTCATTTGCGCTGGGTGCAAGATAGAGCCCTTAGAGTGATTAAACATTTATTTTAAACACTGTTCTTGGACATTATAATCCCGATGTTAATCTGTGCGCTGCACATTTTTTTCGGAGAACGGCTTCCAGAACCACAATGCAGTAGCGTAGCACACAAAAGATTTTTGAGTTTCCACTTTGTCGGGACAATCTGCTGTTTGTGGATCAGAACTTGTAAGTATGTCTTATTATTTGTAGTTGCGTTTTCTATTAACAATTCCAGTTATAAGTTTTATGTTGTTGCTATGCTCGCCTGCTAGCCAACATTAGTGTTGATGTAGTGTTGTTTACTATAGCTTTTGTAAGCTCTCGCTCGCTTTTGCAAGGCTGTCCACCCCTTAGGAAATTAACCATGGTTTTGTGATTAATTACTGTTTGCATTACCATAGATTTCTGACAAATGCCATGATTAATTGGTGTAACATATCTAAATGTATAAGAAAATTATATATATATATATATAAACATTCCACTCTGAAACATCCTGTGAAATCTGAGTCTGAGTATTAAAATCTGTTCTGGACAATCCTTTTGTTTATTAAAGGAGAACTTCGGCGCAAAATGGATCTTTGGTCTAATTACACATTGGTGCCTAGTCGACCGTTCTCTGAGATTTGTTTTCATAATAATCGAATGTAGAGAGTTTTATCTCTAAAAACTGTTTAGCGTATAAGCTAGTATATGGTGGCATATAATAAGTAAAAAGAAATCGTTAGTTAATCCCACTAACAAGGCTCAAAATAGCCCCACACCAACACAGTAACATAATGAGGGTCCCCACATGCAAAACGGAGCATTGAGAACTTTGTAAGAGTACAGACCGTTTAATAAGAAGATATTTTATAAAGACAGTGCACTTTGTGTATATAATTCGTTACATTTATATAGCGCTTTTCTGGACACTCAAAGCGCTTCACATAGAAGGGGGGGATCTCCTCAACCACCACCAATGTGCAGCATCCACCTGGATGATGCGATGGCAGCCATATTGCGCCAGAACGCTCACCACACACCAGCTTACCGGTGGAGAGGAGACAGTGATGAAGCCAATTGGTGTATATGGGGATGATTAGGAGGCCATGATGGACAGAGGCCACTGGGCAAATTTGGCCAGGATGCCGGGGTTACACCCCTACTCTTTCGAAAGACATCCTGGAATTTTTTATGACCACAGAGAGTCAAGACCTCGGTTTAACGTCTCATCCGAAGGACGGTGCTCTTTTTGACAGCATAGTGTCCCCATCACTTTACTGGGGCGTTAGGACCCACACAGACCACAGGGTGAGCACCCCCTGCTGGCCTCACTAACACCTCTACCAGCAGCAACCTGGCTTTCTCAGAAGGTCTCCCATCCAGGTACTAACCAGGCTCAGCGTATACAGGCAGGAGCCATCTTTGGAAAACAGTCTCGACAAGTCGAACCACGAATGCCGTTCATACAGTTCAGAAGTTTGCTGAACTTCATACAGTTCAGATCACTTGGCACAGCGTTTGTGGTTCGACTTGTCGAGACCATTTTCCAAAGATGGCTCCTGTCTGTATACACGAAGTGGACTGTCTATAAAATATCTTCTTATTAAACGGTCTGTACACTTACAAAGTTCTCAATGCTTTGTTTTGTATCTATGGACCCCAATGGCGCCACCAGGGGGTGGCCAAGCCAGTATTAATTTTTAAATACCACCCCAATGGCCAGTATTAATTTTTGTAGCATCAGTTATGCATTTTATAAATAAGTCAAAAATCTTCTTAAGTAAAAGAAGACAGGGAATTATGTGTCGTGACTTGCTTTTTAAGTGCCAAATGGTATACTGTTACAGCAGCTTTTTGATGTGTTTTTATGCCACGTTTTGACAGGCAGGGATGCAAACAGCGCGCTTTTCGGCACCTCCCGCTTTTTTCACGTCGGATTGGGTGACAAAGTGACTTGGATGCACGGTAAAACTCTCTCCAATATGATATATTCACATTATAATGCATGATCTGTAGATAAAAGGCTGTATATTCGCATAAAATTACTATATTTTCTTGGAGTTTGTTGCTGTTTTTAAACGACTCAGTACCGTGTGCTTGTTAGATCACACATATTCCAAGGACTATGAATCGGCATCAAACGCAGGATTTGTGTGCTCGACATTTTTTCGATTTGTGACATGAGCTTTTAAATGCGCACTTATGCAGTGCAGCGCAGTGCTGCACATTGTGACTCCATGTTGCTTTGAGCACATCATGCTGCACCCGCTGTGTGCTCTCTGTTTTTCATGTTATCATGGGTACTGAAGTTGCACACTGAAATATTATTTTGTTATACCTAGCCTGCTCAATACATTTTAAATAAGCATAATTTAATTGTATATTATTTATTTGTTGTGTAGGCTACATATGCACTTCTGAATTCTTGACATTAATATATAAATATAAAATTTTGACATGTATGATTGCCTGATTGAATTTTAAAAGAGAGCTAATAGTAATTTGTTTTTATTAACATATTTAGATTTTATAAAATTACTGTGCAGATTTTTTCAAGAATTACATTTTGCTGCTGATTTATACACTCATTAAGTTTATTAAAAATTCATAATAGATTTATGTAATATTTAAAGGTGTTAACTGTAATCTTACACTGCAAAATAATAACTTAAAAATTATTAAATTCATCACAATTATGTAAGTATCTGCAAATTTGCTGTGGGGCAAGGGCCCTTATATACATCATATAATACCATTATATATATAATATATATTAGTTGGGCCCTACTAATATCATTAGTAACATTAAATATTACACAATAAACCAAAGTATATCAGTAGGAGTTTCCTTAAGTCTTTCTGATAGTTTTCTACAGGTTGGTTTACTACAACAGTAGAATACAATTCTGAAATTATGGTTTATAGTTTTGGTGTGCCACCCCAAGATTTTAACTGGCCCCATCTGGCCAACCCTATGAAAAATTTCTGGAGGCGCCACTGATGGACCCTCATTATGTTACTGTGTTAGTGTGGGGCTATTTTGAGCCTTGTTAGTGGTTTAAACTAGCGATTTCATTTTACTTAGTAAATGCCCCTAGTACTAGCATTATACGCTAAACAGTGTTTAGAGATAAAACTCTTTACATTCAATTATCATGAAAACAAATCTCAGAAAACGGTCAACTAGGTACCAATGTGTAATTAGACCAAAGGTTCATTTAGCACCGGAGTTCTCCTTTAACATTATCAGGGTCTGAATCAGACTTCAATTGGTTTGAAATTGCCACCATCCTTGATATTTACACTAGAGCAGAACTCACATAAATACACATGTATTTTCGTTCTCAACAAATGTTTGCGAGGATATTTTGACTTTTTTTTTTCTTGACATAGTGTTTAAGCACCAGGTGATGTGAAAGAGAACTCAATTCAGTATGACAGGTGGCTTTGAGTTACCAAATTGAGTTCTCCCCATTTGATTCCAACAGTATATACAACTTAAAGTAAGTCATATAAGAAATGAAGGTGAGTTCATTTTGGGTTATACCTTAACAACTGCATTGCAACACATTAGCAACCACCCTGAGTAGCCTAGCAACTCGCTAGCAACCACCCAATACCTTTAAAACCACATAGCAACACCAACACCCTAGCATCCAACCAGAACACCACAGCAGTCTGTCTGTATTTCTGATGGTCTGTTTGTCTGATTGCCTTCAAACTTCAAGTTCAGGCTTTCTCAAGCCAACATTTTATCTGTTAATGTTAATGTTTTGGAATTGGTAAAATGTGATCATAATCTCAACCTGTCTAATACATATCAACTTTATATAGATTGGGCTGATCTCCGCCAATTGCCTACATGGTGTCAATGAATAAGGCACAATTTCTGTTTTCAAATATTACAACTTTAACATGCTCTCTGGGGTATGAGCTAAAACTTCACAAACACTCTCATCAGAGGACATCAAAGATTTATTTTACATCTCGTAAAAAGGGCTGAATATTAAAACGTATATATATCTTCTGTGGAAGACTCAGGACCAAAAATGTTCGCCCAATCACTGCATTCGGTCACACATCATCAGCGCGTTCTGTAAGATGCCAATGTGTAGACAGACAGTCAACAGGGCACCGTAAACAAGCAGCAGCCGCCTTTTACAGTTCCTACTGAACCGGAACATTCTGCCCAGAGCTGTACACATCTTTAGACTTGGATTTATGTGTTTCTATGTAAACACTGAAACGATACCGCAGCAGTCAGATGGTATAATCACTAGTCTGTAAGTTGTTTACGTTCATTATTATTGTCAATGTTATGTGCTTTGAGACATGAGGTAACGCAGTCTCTCGTCTCATGAGGGTTAGCAGACTAGAGAGTGCTGTGAAGGGAGGGTGAGATCTCATGCTTTCAAAGCTAACTTGCAATCGCTTGCCTCTCAAAAATTGCCTGTCCTACCTTTAATGTCAGCATATGTGTTGCAATTCTAGTTAAATTCTATTGGCATATAAAACATATATTATATTAGCCACCTCTGAAGCATTAGAATTTAAAAAAAAAATACTTAAATGTGGTTGATCACTAGTCTTGATGAATGCTAACACCGCATCAGAAATATGATGCTGGTATATAAATATATAATGGTTTTTTTTTTTTTTCCTGAACCGAATTCATAAATTATCTCACTATGGTTTTAAACATGGTCTGGTGAAGCACATGCCACACATAATCTATCTGCATGAACATGCACAATATATTCAGAAAGCATCATATTAGCCCTCGGCTAGTCTTAGAGGAGGAAAGGAAGTGGAGTAGAAACCAGAATCATGAACAATCATGACCTAATGTTCATGTCCTCAACAGTCTTCACAGCACACCGCATTCGAGACACAGGAGAAGAGATTTGGTATCCTGCAGACATCAGCTGCTTTTCATTTCAGGGCCTCATGGGTAATTTTAGGAAGGGCACACGATTCGTCCAAGTTGATGTATGTTTGTTTTCACTCTCTCAAGCTGTAATTGGTTACAAACAAGTGAGGACAGACCACAGCGGGAGGCAGAATTAATCGGAGGGTGTTGTGCACTCACACTCATAAGGGCAAATTGGAGAGAACGAAGACCTGTAAGACCTCTCTGACTCCAGAGAGTCCTACCAGAGAAAAGAAGTGTGACTAAACTGAAAACACACCAATTATTCTCAGCGGGAAGCTGAAAACTCAGACAGGATTAAAGGATCTGAGAGTAACAAAAACACAAACCGTACGGATGAATCCTACAGTATACACTGCAGTATTAAATGTGCTTTCAGGTCAGGTTTTACATTTGGATGTCACTAAATCCTAATTTCCAACAAAAACATGTCACAACAGCAAAAGAAAAGGCAACATTCAAAGAGAGCATAAATTGTTACAGAAACATACAGAATGTAAAAAAGTACAAAAAAGGGTAGAGATGCAAAACACAGTTCGAAGTATATTTTATTAAGTAGGCTACATAAAAAAGTACACTCACCTAAAGGATTATTAGGAACACCATACTAATACTGTGTTTGACCCCTTTCACATTCAGAACGGCCTTAATTCTACGTGGCATTGATTCAACAAGGTGCTGAAAGCATTCTTTAGAAATGTCGGCCCATATTGATAGGATAGCATCTTGCAGTTGATGGAGATTTGTGGGATGCACATCCAGAGCATGAAGCTCCCGTTCCACCACATCCCAAAGATGCTCTATTGGGTTGAGATCTGGTGACTGTGGGGGCCATTTTAGTACCGTGAACTCATTGTCGTGTTCAAGAAACCAATTTGAAATGATTCGAGCTTTGTGACATGGTGCATTATCTTGCTGGAAGTCATCAGAGGATGGGGACATGGTGGCTATAAAGGGATGGACATGGTCAGAAACAATGCTCAGGTAGGCCGTGGCATTTAAACGATGCCCAATTGGCACTAAGGGGCCTAAAGTGTGCCCAGAAAACATCCCGACACCATTACACCACCACCACCAGCCTGCACAGTAGTAACAAGGCATGATGGATCCATGCTCTCATTCTGTTTACACCAAATTCTGACTCGACCATCTGAATGACTCAACAGAAATCAAGACTCATCAGACATTTTTCCAGTCTTCAACTGTCCAATTTTGGTGAGCTCTTGTAAATTGTAGCCTCTCTTTCCTATTTGTAGTGGAGATAAGTGGTACCCGGTGGGGTCTTCTGCTGTTGTAGCCCATCCGCCTCAAGGTTGTGCGTGTTGTGTCTTCACAAATGCTTTGCTGCATACCTCGGTTGTAACGAGTGGTTATTTCAGTCAAAGTCGGCCCATTCTCCTCTGACCTCTAGCATCAACAAGGCATTTTCACCCACAGGACTGCCGCATACTGGATGTTTTTCCCTTTTCACACCATTCTTTGTAAACCCTAGAAATGGTTGTGTGTGAAAATCCCAGTAACTGAGCAGATTGTGAAATACTCAGACCGGCCCGTCTGGCACCAACAACCATGCCACGCTCAAAATGGCTTAAATCACCTTTCTTTCCCATTCTGACATTCAGTTTGGAGTTCAGGAGATTGTCTTGACCAGGCGTAAAAAAAAAAATTGTTTGTTTCCGGTTTCCGACCGACCCCGTCAATTTATGTGCGACCCAAAATTATTTTATGAGCTTGGGGAAGAAATAATAAAAATTAAATAAATACACAAATAAAAAACTCTGAGGCAAACTATTAATTTACGTTTTTGTACAGCTCCGTCTTTTTATAGCACGCGATGTAAGATGCATCTTGTCCTAAGATGCATCTTGTCATCTATTAACAAACGAGGCAGATATCGTTCGTCAAACTGAACTATAATACATATTATACAAGTCTTTTTTTGTAATTTAGGATATTTTTATTCATATTCGCACACATACAAATACATGCATTCATAGGCATGCACACACCATATACTAATACCTCCATCCGCCTAGTTTTATTAAAAAATCATCCTATCATGATCCAATCATGATCCCAATCCCATCTTCTGCTGTCTAGCACTTCTTTCGCCATGTATTTGTTCGTTTCTTTCATTATTTTATGCAATCCAAAACACTCTAACCTGCCGCGGTTCGTATCTCTAGAGCCCGTCTAACTTGTCCGCTTTTCCGGGACAAATGGAAAGTAAAAAGAGAATTTTACTCGCCCCAACGGACAAGTAGCCTGATTAGAACATCAATAACAAACAAAAAAAATAACTAGGGAATCACTAAACCGAGAGAATGATTCTTATTTTATTACATTTATTGCAAGTTGCGATCGATTGTGGATAATAAATGTAGCAGGCCTACTGTATTACTGATGGTAAGGTTGCGCTGTTTGTTGACGCTCGCGCAGAGAAATCTACACACATGAGCGGAGCACACACACACAGTTAACAACATATTCTGCCTATAAAAAATCTAAATGTGGAGTTTTTATATTTTAACATATGTTAAGCACTAAGCAGCCTCAATTATTTTTCCTGAATACCATCACGATTGAAAAAGTGACATTGATTTCCTACAACAGTTCAATAAACAGTTAAGATTAAGTCACTTACGGTTTATAAGCAATATTGGGTGTTTTTGTTCCATTTCAGCAGCGAAAATAGTTCCAAAGAAAAGTCACAGCAGAACCACGACGCATCTCACAGGAACTCATCCTGTTTTCATTACTGAATGATTCAGCATTTTGAACGAATCGGTTGAGTCAAGGATTCAATGACCTATTCATAAACATCAACATCCGTCTCATTCTTGAATGAATCAACCGTTAGAACGAATCGTTTGAATTAATGAATCAATAACTCACTCATTTATACGGCCGCCTGCCGCCACCTATTGGCAGTTTAGTGTTATGTTTATAAGTAGCCTAGTATAATTCTTTCCAATATTTCTTATTTGCACATTTAAATCAATTTCATAACATTATTTTATGAAATCGTAATTTTTCAGTGTAAATGATTTAATTTAATCAGCCCTACCTAGGGTAACAGTATGCTTCATCTTTCATTTTAAATTCCTAAATTTGATCAATAAATTCAATTATTTAGAATAATAAGACACTATAGGGCATTTAATAATATTGGTGGAGGGGATGCCCTTAAAGGTGCAGATATTACAATTTGCCTTTTAAAATATCAAAGCTGATTGAACACTGATGAGAATATTGCTTCAGAATAAAAAATAAATAAATTTTAAAAATCCGGACAAACAACTTTTTTACTCGGACAAGTGATTGACAGATTTACTTACTTGTCCGGAGGACAAGCACGTGAAAAGGCTTAAGGGGATAGTTCACTTTGAAATTAATTTTTGATATGTTTTAGCTTAACTCAAGATGTAGGTGTCTTTGTTTCCACAGTAGTTTCAATTTTGATATTTTTAGGTTTGACTATCCCTTTAATGTCGAGCCCTGAATAATTTCCTACCCATCCCTTGCTGCCACTGAAAAAAAAAAAAAAAAAAAAAAAAAAAAAAAAAAAAATCCCTACCGACCCATGACCTCAACTGACAACCAACCGGAACCAAACTTTTTTTTTTTTTAGGCCCCAGGACCACACCCCTAAATGCATTGAAGCAACTGCCATGTGAATGGTAGATTAGATAATTGTATTAATGAGAAATTGAACAGGTGTTCCTAATAATCCTTTAGGTGGGTGTATAAATTCTCTATTTGTAGAATTCAGAAACCCCTGTCATAATCGGCACCGGTGGCTATTAAGTGAACTGCAGCCAGCAATTTATTGCTCCTCCTCACATTCGTGCACAACATGTAAAAAAAAACAAAAAAAAAAAAAACCCAGCTAACTTGCAATCGATTGCAAGTTAGCTTTGAAAGCATGAGATCTAACCCTCTCTACACAGCGCTCTCTAAAGCCATTGCTTTAGTCTGCGAACCCTCACGAGACGAGAGACTACAACAACAACAAAAATGAGTCTACAGGCTTTTATAGACAATCTATGAAGTCAAGGAAGGTCTCCATTTTTATGTTTCGTTACAGGCTGTTGACACTTTGGAAATAAAATAGCGATTAAAAGAAAATTCTTACATATAGTCCCTTTAAACTAAAGGATTATTATTATCGGATATTATTATTATTATTATTATTTAAAGGTATTTTTTATCATTGTTGCCCCTAAATTCTGAATTTATCTCCAATCAAAGCTTTTGTAACTAACCCACCATCTTCAACAAAATATTTCAAGACATCAAGAGTTACTAAAAAAAGGCACAGGACTAAAAAGACATACAAAAATACTCCCATTAAACTCGTTGCCTAGATATTGTAATGTAGTGCAGGTGACTTATACGGCACAAATTAAATGTATTCCGATGAGGAAGGAGAGCACATCATGAATATTCATCTGGTGAAAATGGGCCAGAAAGATAATGGTGCCAGCAGATGTACAAACACCCATCACTGCACCTAACACCAAATCTAAAACACAATATATACATCTTCTTGAACACACAAGACACAAAGCACAAAACAATATACTATTAGACTGCCTTTCGGATGCAAAAACATCAGGTTTTCTCAGCATTATTTCCATGAAATTAGATGCATACAAAACAATATGTACTTCAAACTGTCTTTTTACATGTAATCTTGTAATCTTACATGTTGTGGCACACAAACGGCTTTTGCTGGAAAAACTGGCATAAAAATAACATACATTCTCCTGTAATTTAAAATCTGTAAAAAACGAATCCAGATTTTCTGCACGGATCAGATGAGCTGCATTTTAGAATCAATGTCATTATAAAAAGGTTCCATATCACTGAGATACCATTATATTTTCTAATAATATTTTGAATTAGTTTTTATGTTTTCTGGTTTAATTTAAATTTTAGTTAAAGTTTTAGTCATTTTGTTGTGTTTTTGTCATGTTTGCTTATTCATTTTTATAAAATATCTCATTATATTTTTTTATGAATTTGTATTTTAGTTAAGTATTTAGTTATTTTAGTTAACAATCTTAATATAAACTTATTTCAGTTCACCAAGGAAGCACTTCATTTTTTCTAATTTCTAATATTTCTTAGCACAGTAAATCAAGTTAAACTAAATTAAAATAAAAAAAGTTGCTAAAATGTAGTGTTTATTTTTGTTGTTTTAGTTTTAGTTAAATATAATAACCCCAATCATCAAAATAATTTAACCAACTTCATCTTTTATGTTACACAAGATTCAACAGCCAATTTCACAGCCAATTAGGTTATACTTAATTTAAGAGAGCAACTTAAGTTTCAAAGTAAAAGTACACTGTAAAAAAAAAAATATTGATGGTTTAACTAAGTAAGTAACCTGGTTGCCTTAAAATTTTAAGTTCATTGAACTGGAAAAAGTGAGTTAATACAATGAAGGAGATTAATTTAACCATCATAAACTCAAAATTATATGTTATCTGAACTAAATAAATTATTTAAGTTGATTTGACAAAAGAAAAAAATGTTGTGATTACTACACTGTAAAAAAATATTGTTGGTTTAACTTAAAAAAGTAAGTAACCTGGGTTGCCTTAAAATTTTAAGTTGATTGAACTGGAAAAAGTGAGTTAATACAATGAAGTAGATTAATTTAACCATCAGAAACTCAAAATAATAAGTTATCTCAACTAAATAAATTATTATAAAGTTGATTTGACAAAAGAAAATATGTTGTGATGATAAATCTTGAAAATATTTTTTACAGTGTAGGTGAACATTTTTGTTGATGGTTGATATTAATGTTGCAACCCTAGTAACAACCCTAGCAACTGCATAGCAACACCCTAGCAACAGCCCACAACAAACTAGCACTGTGACAAGGTTCTGATCAAAGTCACACAGTCCATAAGTCTGCGATTTAGTACTGGAACATTACATGCACGACATTTCATTAGAGGAAAGACTGTTCTGGTTCTCACAGGTGAGTCACGAATCACTGCGGGCATCTCCATCCAAACCTGCTCCGTTCAGCCTGATTCACCCTCATTATGCCATACGCACTCCAGAAAGAACTCACTCATCTACACTCATTAAGCTGTGAGCCGTCGGCCAGGTCACCCCGCAACCCGAAGGTGAGCGGGCACGCTGGGTAAATGCAGCTGTCAATGCAACACAGCATGTTCCATGAGAAATTTGATGGGCTGTCTGTCTGCATGCATGCTCCTGGCAACGACCACAAAAAAAGAAATAAAAAAACCTGCTGTTACTGACAAAGAACTGTTTTTAAATAATCCTTTTTCAGCAACCTGATTTTTTTCTTAAAAATAATAGCGAAAAGTCTGACGCTAACCCACAACAGCGCATTTATTAGAGATGGATAAACATTGTGGTTTTTAACGGTCGATCAGTCATCTCTAACAGTGAGGTTGGAAGAGCAGGCTCTAAAGGCTTGAGTCGCATTAGGTTCGCTTTAATGAGATAATTCATCCAAAAAAGAAAGTTCTGCCATCTCAACCGTGTTTTTCCAAACCCGTGTGACTTTTTTTCACCCATGTAACTCATGCTTGTTGTGTGTGCGTAGCCTAGCCATAATGGTATTTTGACCAGCTGAGAATCTTGTGAAAAGCTTATATAATGTGTAAAGGAGTAAGCGACAGGAATCCCTCCGTCACACACACAAACGAAGATCTCCTGTGAGGAGACGTGGTTCTGATGCCTGTACCGAACTGTGATGGGCAACATCTCGACTATGAGCATCATCTACTTTATTGACTAGCTTAAGTTAATTTTGATTGATGAAGAGAAGGAGGCCTTCACAGGCCTTCACCTTCACTTTTTTGAATTTCATGGAAAGAGAGCACAATTGTGTACAGGGAGGCCTTAAAAGCTGCTAGATCACAGCAGTAATGACTTTATGATCTTTTTTACTTACAAGATTGATAATATCAGGGAGAAAATTATAATTATGCAACCATCTAATACAGTATTGCAACAGGCAGTGGCTTGTAGTCTCCCTGAGAAAAGATTTGATTCATTCATTGCTTTAGGAGAGGAAGAATTTTCGAAACTCGTTAAATCATCTAAATCGACAACATGTATGTTAGACCCTATACTGACTAAGCTATTGAAAGTGATGCCTCCAGAGGTCATAGATCCTCTTCTTAATATCATAATTCATCTTTGTCATTAGGATATACCAAAAACTTTTAAGCTGCTATGATTAAACCGCTAGTCAAAAAAACGCAACTTGATCCTACAGAATTAGTCAATTACAGGCCGATACCAGAAAAGGCAGAATCCTCACAACTATATGTTCCTTTTTGGAAAAAAAAAACAAAAAAAATGGTTCTGCAAGGATTTTCAGTCAGGATTTAGACCATACCACAGTACTGAGACTGCTCTCAGAGTCACAAATGATTTGCTCTTGTCATCCGATTGTGGTTGTATCTCTCTTTGGTCTCTACAGAGATGTTGTGTGCTCTTTGATACCAATCATTCATTTTAAAAAGTCACATGTATCTAAAACCGCATTTTTCCATCTTAAAAATATATATATATAAATATATCTAAATTACATGCTCTCAATGACAAATGCGGAACAATCATGACATCAAGGCTAGATTATTGTAATGCTCTACTGGGTGGTTGCCCTGCACGCTTAATAAACAAAGTACAGCTAGTCCAAAACGCAGCCGCTCGAGCTCTTACCAGAACCAGGAAGTATGACCATATTAGCATCCGGTTCTGTCAACACTGCATTGGCTGCCTATTAAACATTGTATACATTTTAAAATATTGCTGATTACTTACAAAGCACTAAATGGTTTAGCTCCGCAGTACTTGAGCGAGCTCTTAACGCATTATAGTCCGTCACGTCTATTGCAATCTCAAAATTCCGACCAGTTGATAATACCTAGAATATCAAAATCGACTGCTGGTGGTAGATCCTTTTCCTATTTAGCACCAAAGCTTTGGAACAGTCTTCCTAACATTGTCCGGGAAGTAAACACACTCTGTCAGTTCAAAGCTAGACTAAAAACACATCTCTTTGACCTAGCATTCACATAACACATTATACACTTCTATAATTCAATGTTAGGCTGCATAGATTAGGCCGTAGTGAGTCCTGAAGTGTCAACTAGTCTCTCCCATGTGAAGGCCTCCCTTTACCTCTGTACAGATAAAACATGGCTACGCGGAAGCGATACAAATTTTGTATTATAAAAATTGTATTCTCGAGCCACCAGGCACTATTTTGTGCAAATGAGCGGCCGGATCGGATCGCATTAAGGGTTTTCTGTTAGAACGGTGTTGTGCTAGCAGCCCCTAAGTTAATAACTAATGATCGGTGTGATGGAAGTGAATCGATCAAACTCTAACTTTCAACAAATTCAACAAATCACTAACTTTAGCTGGACAATAACTTTATTCTAGAGCTGCTGTAAAGCCAAAACAATCTCTGTTACTTTAATCACTGTAAAGCTGCTTTGAAACAATCTATATTGTTAAAAGCGCTATATAAATTAAGGTGACTTGACTTGACATGTAGTGTGCAGTTGTCAGGATGTTTCTATGTGGTCGCTAGAGTACTTGGTTGTTAAGGCAGATGTTGTTAAGTGGCAACTTATTGGTCCAAGTCAAAAGAGTCACTGTAAAACCTGATGAGTTAGTTCAACTCAAACCGTTTGAGGAAACCGATTGCCTTAAATCATTTAAGTTTATTAACTCAAACAATTCAAGCATAAAAAAATATTTGATTTCTTTCCAAGTAACTCAATAACTTATTGTTAAGATAACTTGGGTAAATAAAGTTAATAGTACTAATTAGTTACTATTAGGGCTGGGGTAAACGATTATTAACTAAACGATTAGTTGGGCGATTATTTTATCGATTAGTCGACTAATCTAATGACTAATTGGACGACTAATATAAAGAAAAATTTTTCTGCTGCTCAATTAATAAAAAACAATATCTCAAATAAATACTAGCATACTGAATCAAGATACTATAAGCTGGCTAACGTTAGTCTAATGTTATGTATTTGAAAACCATTATTATAACTCTACAACCGCCAAAACCGTGTTATTAAAATATTTTTTACAAACATTTTTTTTATCATAGAGAATGTTTAAATATTAATATCAGCTGAGGAGGGAAACGGAGGCGGAGTTAGTGGTGCGATCGGAGGCTGCTACTACTGGAGATAAATCGGAAAAGGTTTGTGCACCTACTGATCAGAGCGGATGCTGACACGGAGTAAAGCCTTGTTTATACTCGACACGTCCGCACGAGCGCGAACGTGTGCATGGCAAAAATGACGCGTTGGGTGCGCAATACCAGGAAGACTGTGGCTGGCTGTGTGTACGCCTTTTTTTGTAACAGCGCGCCCGGCGCCACGTCCGGAAGCAACTTCAAGCCGAATCTGCCCGAGCTTGTACGTCTCACCACACCGGCACCCAGTTTGCGCATTTAAATTGCATTTTTTTTTTCTTAAGGGTTTGTTTACTGTGTGTGATTCATTTAATGGATAGCACATTCACTTCTAGTTGTCTTCGTCCTCTATTCCGCAATGTTTCGGTCTCCCACGTGTGTGTGGCAAGCTCTGTACCGCCGGGAACATGCAAAAAATAAATAAATAAAGAAGCGTCGACGCAAAAATATTTTGCGTCATTGACGCGCCGCTATAGCACTAGTTACTATAACTTAAATCTATGTAGTACACTGTAAACCCGAATAAGTTGGCAGAACTCAAATCACTTTTAATAGTATATTAAACTTAGTTATATAATATAATATAAACTTATTATACTTAGTTAGCTTTAAAAGCTAATCTATTGACGTAGTAAATGCTAACATATTAGAAACAGTATGTTATAAGCACTTACAAGCATAGAAGCACTTGCTGTATGAGCATAATAATATAAAAGGATAATTTGCTCTCAAATCAAGCTGAATGCACCACTTGTCACCATGATGGTAACTATCCTAAAGCCAACATTAACAGAAATTCTTCTAAATTAGCATAACAAAACATTAATCACTACTGTACTAAATCTCACACTTAACATAAATCTTCCACAAAAAAAACATTATATTGCACTTAATTTTAGCATTTACACTCTCTTCAAGTGCCATCGGCAAAGCATGCTGGGAAAAAGATATCCCAGCCGTTTCAGTTAAACTTAAATTCGTCTAAATTAAGATAAATAATTTCATAAAACTCAAAACAATGAAACAGTTCAGTTTACTTAAAATATATCAGTTCTGTGAACTTGAAAGAAAAAGAAATTGCTAAATACTCATAAAAATTAATTTGACTGAACTAATTCGTTGAATTTAAGTTTGTCCTCAAACCAATTAATTATTTTGACTGTTAGGGTTTACATAACGTTCAAGTCCCTCCTTCAGAGTCTTTGTTTTTTTGCACCTGATTCAAGCCGCATGATTTGAGCACACATTCATGTCTGTTGCACCAATGGACAAGTTTACATTTACATTATGCATTTAGCAGACACTTTTATCCAAAGTGACTTACAATAGAAAGTTAATTTAAACCCCAAAATGTAATACCTCTAACCCTATGCATGAAGAATTGTAATATCGATGGTTATCAAAAACCGCTAATGAAAATCATGAATGTCATTTCTTATGCGTGATGAGTAGGAAATGCCATTTTACATTTTATTCATCACTTTATATAATTATAGGACAACCCCCCTGTCCACCCAACTACCTACGAAATAACTAATGATTGCGGCGCTTTGACGTGTCGCTAAGTGACAGATCTGGGCGCAATTTACTGGCAACTCAAGCTGTGGATCTGCCCTAATGAGTGTTTAATCAGCACTGGTGTGAGAGAAGCTCCCTGAGGCCTTACACTTGTGTTTCTACCACCAATACGCTTTCATTTATCACCAATTAATGCAGCTTCCTGCCAGCAGCATCCCCGTGTTCAACATGCCTGTCTTTACGTCATCATCGTAAACCAACCTGACAGCTGTCCCTCAACATCAACAGCCGGCTGACAGAAGAAGATGCAGAGGAGGAAAAAAGAGCCCAGTTGGCACAACACAAAACAAATGACAGATGCAGAATCACGGTGATCTGTGAGAGGACAGATGGAAGACGAGAAGGGACAGGGTCATGGGATGGGGTGGACGAACAATGTCATACACGTTAATTCAGCCGATCCCATGAGGTGAGGCAGGACCCGCGTTGTCAATTACAACATCAATAATTAAAATAGTTGTAGGTCCCATTAGCAGGGATGTACTTCCATGAATAGTTAATGATCCTTTGAGGCACTTTCACTGCGTGCCCCTTTGAGGTAAAGTACACTCTGTGGGAGACAGAAATAGGGCTGCTCGGGTGCCAACATCCTTGCAACCTCTCAGGAACCTGCAGTTGGCTGACTGGTGAAGTCCTGCTTTGTGCTATTTTTACATCCAGATGCTCAGCGTTTAGAAACTGAAACCTCATATGAAACCTTTAAGCACAGGAATGTGAAGAACTTCATCGCACAGAAATGGGCGAATCTCATGAAACCTGTCTGGGTCATATTTCACCCCTAAATCAAAAGAAAGGAATACGAAATTATATTTTGCACACAGAAAAAGAGGGGTTTTTTTCATCATAATGACATTTTCATGACAATTATGTGGACCCACAGGGTGTTAACCTGGTGCTTAACAGAAGCATTATCTCAATAAAATGTATGGCAGTCTAGCTGAAATTTTTTTTTGTCTTTTTCCCCCCATTAATTATTGACATTTTTAAGTACAAGGGAAATAGAATAATGTTTATACACATGTACATTTATTGTTTGATTATATATATATATATATATATATATATATATATATATATATATATAAAATATTATATAATATTATATTATATTATATATAAAATATAATATAATATAATATCATATTATATTATATTATATATATAAAATATTATATAATATAATATAATATTATATTATATTATATTATATTATATTATATTATATTATATTATATTATATTATATTATATTATATTATATTTTGACAGGGCCAGCAGAGAAGGCCCTAATGGCCCTGACAGCCCACCACTGTGTATATATATATATACAGTATATATATACACCACACTATAGTGCCAAAAGTATTGGGACACATCTCAAATCATTGAATTCAGGAGTTCTAATCACTTCCATGGCCACAGTTGTATAAAATAAAGCACCTAGGCATGCAGACTGCTTTTACAAGAATGGGTCGCTCTCTGGTGCTCAGTGAATTCAAGCACGGTACCATGATAGGTTGCCACCTGTGTAATAAGTCCATTTGTGAAATTTCCTCACTCCTAAATATTACATGGTCGATTGTTAGGGTTACTCTAACAAAGTGGATGCAATTGGGAACAACAGCATCTCAGCCACAAAATGGTAAGGCCACATAAAATCACAGAGCGGGGTCAGAGTATGCTAAGGCGCACAGTGCGCAGAAGTCACCAACTTTCTGCAGAGTCAATAGTTACAGACCTCCAAACTGTGTGTGTCCTTCAGATTAGCTCAAGAACAATGCGTAGAGAGCTTCATGGAATGGGTTTCTATGGCCGAACGGCTGCATCCAAGCCTTAAAGCTACACTGTGTAACTCTTTTAGTTTATTCTTAGCTAAAAACACTTAGTTCTTTCAAAAAAAATATGTGCTCATTAATGTATATTTACTTCATTCAAGTAATAAAGTATTCTCGTGAGTGAAACGAAATCGGAATTGAGAGGAACAGAAACTTATTCACTGGATGGTCATATACCTTTTCACCGCTAGATGGGGGTAAAAATCACACAGTGTAGCTTTAAATCACCAAGTGCAATGCAAAGCTCCGAATGCAATGGTGTAAAGCACGCCGCCACTGGACTCAAGAGCAGAGGAGACGAATTCTCTGGAGTGACGAATCACACTTCTCTGTCTGGCAATCCGATGGACGAGCTTGGGTTTGCCGTTTGCCAGGAGAACAGTACTTAACTGACCGCATTGTGCCAAGTCTAAAGCTTGGTGGAGGGGGGACTATGGTGTGGGGTTGTTTTTGAGGGTTTGGGCTTGACCCTTTTTTTCCAGTGAAAGGAACTCTTAATGCTTCAGCATATCAAGTCATTTTGGACAATTTCATGCTCTCATCTTTGTGGGAACAGTTTGGAAATTGGCTTTTCTGTTCCAACATGACTGCACGCCAGTGCACAAAGCAAGGTCCATAAAGACATGGATAGGCGAGTTCGGTGTGGAGGAACTTCACTGGCCTGCACAGGGTCCTAAACTCAACCCGATAGAACACCTTTTTGATTAATTCGAGCGGAGACTCTTGGCCAGGCCTTCTTTTGACCTCACAAATTCGCTTCTAGAAGAATGGTCCAAAATTCCCATAAACACACTCCTCAACCTTGTGGAAAGCCTAAACCTTGTTATAGCTGCAAAGGGTGGGCCAACTCCACATTAAACCCTACGGATTAAGAATGGGGTGTCATTCAAGTTCATGTGTATGTAAAGGCATACATCCCAAAACTTCTGGCAATATAATAATTATTAAATATAAATAATACATAAATAAACACATACAAACACGCGTCAGACCGTTTCTTTCGAGTTAAACATCTACACAGGACCCATCATCAACAAAAACACGCCGTGCTATTTGAAAACCTCTCTCTTCTCAGACCTATTAAGCCACATGTGAACAGAATTTCACTAACAGATGGATGAAATGGGTTTCAGAGACAATGCAGATGAGATTCTGCATTAGAGCAGAATTAAGCCTCACCAAAGCAAGTACAGTGAGATTACGGACACCAACTCATGCTGCTGGCCTACAAAGAACGGGGAAAATGCTGTCAGCACACAAACAACAGCTTTGTACTGCTGAAGTGTTTATATCAACCACACCAGACCAGTAAATCTGTGCAGTGCGATCTGTGCTTTCCAGACACAAACCGGCCCCAGATTAACAGAGCGGGTGGCTGCCCTCCAAAACGTATAGCAAACGACAATCCAGTTTATTTAAGCAGGTCAGAAATTGATAGGGTGACAAACAGAAACCGGTTTTACTTTGGAAATCAAGTAGTGACCCAAAACAGAAGCAAAACAGTGTTTCGTTTGAACATAAAATAAAAATAAAACTACAGATTTCAATGATGAAGGCAACCTGTCCATGTTGGCATAAGTCCATTATCACTAGCTTCAACAAAGTAGAAAAATGTGCATAAAAATATATTATACATCAACAAAAGATATCCTAACTAAGCATGGTTATAGATTGCATCTCTCCAGATGCTCTAGGTAAGCCTGTACAAGCTCCTCTTGCATGAATTGGAAAGAGTAAGGCATTTCCAAAGAATGAATTTCATATCATTGTCTCACTTGTCTGAACAGCTGTTGCAGGCATTGAGATGCAAAGCTCATGAAGACACAATCTAATCCTCCTTTGTCTTCAAATCCTGATTAAGAAACTTCTAAGATCTCATCCCTATTCAACAAGTCCAGTTTAAGATGCACATACATTTTCAGCCATCTTTCTTTCTAATTCTTCCTCTTCAACCACCTCTATTCTGAAATGCTTGCTGTTTTTTACGATCCAGTTGATTACTGACATTTTCTCAAATTGAAACAGGATATTCAGAATGTACTAAAGTAAAATAATTTTCAAATGTTTCACATTGACTTTTTGTTGTTGTTTGAGTTGAGTTAACTTGCATTTAAAGCAGAATTAGGTCTGGAGTCATCACTGATGTGGAAATAGCCACAAAGTTGTGGAATTTAAATTGTACTTTTTTAAGGTGGTACTAATGTTTTTGGGTTAAGTTTTTGCTTTTTGCTGACAATTTGTGTTATTAAATGTGATATTTCCAGGTGTGCAGGTCTAGTGTCATGTTAGTCTGTGTTTGGGCTGTCCCGCCTGCCATCTGGATTGTCTGAGATTATCCCGGAATGACTGACTGACCCGCACAAATCCTTTCCTCAGTATTAATATAGTGAGAATTGAACTTGGTCTTTTGATCTAATCACAATTATTTGAAATAACTGCATTAATTGTGCAATTTCAATTTCAATTATTTTGTCCAAAACTATATAAAACAATGTTGTAAAGTACATAAAGATAGTCTTCGGTTATATAAAATGAAGGTTTGTGGGTTTAATTAGACTGTATTATATTATATTAGAAATATTCATATTAATTTTTACAGTAGTAAAGTAAATCATATGGACCTATTTTATTATATTATATAGGATTTTAAGTCTAAAAACAGTACTGTAAGTGGTGGCATGAAAAACAGAACAACCACAGGCACTGCTCCCTTTTACTTAAACTCATTAATTCAGACTTATGTGCCATCAACGAGACACAAAATCTCTTTCTCTGACCTTTACCATGTCTGTTCCCTGCTGAATGATCTGACTAAATCAACCAGAGCTGCAGAGTCAGAAGCCACTTTCAAGAAACTGCTGAAAACACATCTTTTTCGGCAGCACTTGATCTAGTAAGACTTACACTTTCTCTTATATTCTAATTTTTTTTAAAAAAAGGGGTCATAGCACTAGCATATTTTTACTGTAAGTTTAAAGCTACAATATGCAGCTTTGTTGGCCACAAGAGGGCGCAGTTTAAACAGTTGCGTTTTACTATTTTCGAATCCATTCAGACGATTTTCTGATATTTAGAAGAATATCAGTAACAGACAGTTTCTGGTCTCATTGAGTTCCATAGTTGGAAAAAAATATATACTATGGTAGTCAATGAGACCAGAAACTGTCTGGTTACAGATATTCTTCTAAATATCAGAAAATCGGCTGACTGGATTCGAAAACGGTAAAACTCAACTGTTTAACTCTGGGGGAGTGATAAAATGAGCCTATTTCCAAAAAAAGTGGAGAATCCCTTTAAAGGAGTAAAAAAAAAAAAAAAAACTTTTGCTGATAATTTACTCACCACCATGTCATCCACGACGCATGCGCGAGAATTGCGATCTCCTTCAACTACTTCAGTTCAGTTCTCGCGCATGCATCGTGGAAATCGTATTGAAGTCTCGTTTCAGGCCAACAAGGAAGAAAAGGAATAGTCGAATAAAGTCGTTATTTTTGTTTGTTTTTTCGCACAAAAAGTATTCTCGTCGCTTGATAAACTTATAGTTGAGCCACGGTAGTCACTTGGGATATTTAAACATTTTCTTCATTGACTTTCTGGGCCGTCAAGAGCCAGTCCCTTAGGCAGTCTATGTGGTAGTTATACAGCTCTCAAATTTAATCAAAAATATCTTCATTTGTGTTCTGAAGACGAACGAAGGTCTTACGGGGTTGGTACAGCATGGGGGTGAGTAATTAATGACTTAATTTTCATTTTTGGGTGAACTAACCCTTTAACCCTTATGCTGCATTAGGGACATTTTTGGTCTTTTGCAGTTTAATTTCTTTGACCATTTTGGCTGTTTTAATGCAAATGGTATGAAATTTGGCAAAATTGTGACTTTTTGGATACATGTAAAAAATGTGATCCCATTTTGCAAAATATGTATAACACACACTGTGTAGATCAAATAGTAACACTCAGCACCATAAAGACCAAAAATGGCCCATTGAAACCCATTAAAACGTTGTTTAAATCTGAGGCTTTCAGTAATACATGAAACATGATTTTTGCACAAACATCCTTTCATTTTGAAGCAAAAGCATTATATTTGCATTATATAGTGTATTCCACCAGATGACGTCACTACATATTTATTCCCTATGGGTGGAAATGCACCTTATTTTAGGCAATAGGCAATGTTTAATAGGTGGCCATTTTTGGTCTCTAACGCGCTAAGTGGGATTTTTTGCAAAGTGGGACTGTGATAATCCAAATCTAAAGTTTTCTCTTTGCATTTAGTTTATTGAAAATAATTTAATTTTTGTGTTTTTTCCTCTTATACAAATCGATGGTTTCGCAAACAAAACTGGTAATTAAAGGGTTAAAATCCTGAAATTGAATACATTTTTGGTAGTTATGATGAGGACTGATGCTGGTTAAAAGATTTAACTTGGTAAAAGTGGAAAAAAATAATAATATATAATATTTTAGGCAATGTTTAATATGTGGCCATTTTTGGTCCTTAATGCACTCAACGGTGTTAAAAATCTAATGCAGCACAAGGGTTAAGAAACATTTCCTACTAAAGCAAAAGCATATCCATATCAGACTGGTGGGCGTGACCTAGGACAGCAACATGCCCAGTGCATTATGGGTTTGAAGTTGTCCTACGTATTTGGCAAAAGGGAAAACAACCGCCTTTTTTCTGTTTTCTCATGAAACACATATTTTTTAAAAAAGACATTCGCCTTTCTGCTGTATAGGCAGCCAAGTTTTATTGAAAGCCCATTTTGCTACCAGTGAAGTACTGCTTTAAGTCACAGACATAACTCTAATGATTGGAAAACGGAGCAGAATTTATAGTTCTACTCATAGTTTACATGAGTTTTTTTTAAAGATTTGACACCCTTAGCCTATTTATGATTAGTTCTCCATAAACACTCTTACCGAATCAACTGGCTACCTTGTAAAATATAGGCTACCAATGTAAACTCCTGCTACTACAAACATATTTCCAATCAGAATAAAACGTGACGTCTGAGACTATTTGGACATAAACGTGATTTTTTTTTGCAACTTAAGCGCTTATTCACTTCCTGAATCACACCAGCAGCCGTTTCCACACAGGGATTACTGCGCTCACAGATCTATTTGCATTTGTTTAGCTCTTAGAAGAGTTAAGCTCTCTCCACCCCGCAATCAAAATGCAAATCCAAATTGATATGAAGCGTGACTAATTGGAATTCCATGCATTAGACTGGGGAAAGAGGGACGAGAGGCCATATCTGAACTTTTCTTGATCTGCAATGCTTCAACTGTCCATCATGGACTAACTGAAAAAGAGCTGCAGGAATGAGTCCTAAAACCCAGAAGCAATTTCTTCCGGTCAATGGGGTTTTTAATAGGGTCTTGGTTAACACAAGCTCAAGATATTTTCACGTTTTATTCAGCCACATAAAATACATCAACAATACCTCGCTTTTTATTTTTTTAAACTTTATGTCTCTCGAAAAAGGAGTCTTAATGAGACTACAGAGGTTGTCAGGGACATTAAACATCATCATGCCGAACAGGAAAATGCACTTTTCACAGACTAATTTTTATAAACACACTCTTGCAAACTATTCTAACTCTAATTTTTCAGCTTGTACATTTTCAAAAAAACGATTTGAAGCGCTGTCGGAAACTTACAATTGGTGACGTTGGTGTAGTTTGTTTATAGCCTATTGCAGAAGACTTTTGTGAAGATTATCTTCATGAACAAAACCTGTAAGGGTCGTAAACTTTTGTTGGTCACAAAGCTTAATTTCTACAATAACCTAAAAGCCAGTGGAAAAATCTTATTGTCCTAATGGAAAAATCCTAAAATCCTGCTTTTGTTGAGGGAACCATGGGTCATGTTAACTTCTAGACTGGCCAACAAAAATACATCATCCCTGCAGCACTCTGTACTGTTTTAAATGCTGACCAGCGTGCAACGGCCTCAAAAACACAAAGACATTTTAAAAAACAGTCCTTGAGACAAAAAAAAAATAATTAAAAAAATAGCTTTTTCTGGAGAAAACACGAATGGTGCTAACCCAAAGTTGTGGCTATACAGTTGCTATGGTATTCTGAATCTGCGCTGTTGCTATGGTGTACTGGATGGCTGCCAGGGTGTTTCTACAGTAGGTAGTTGCTAGAATGTTGCTAAGGTGTTCTAAGTGGTTGCCAGGGCATTGCTATGTAGTTGCTGAGATGATACGCACACATGCATGTATATTTAAAAAGAATGTTATTTATTTATAGCATACAGTATATATATATATATATATATATATATATATATATGCATGCATTGTGTGTGTGTGTGTGTATTTATATATACAAAAATATTATACACAGTACACACACATATATTATGTAATGCGATTAATTTTTGGTTCATAATATCATGATTTATTAAGTACTATCACACAATTAACAAGCATAATATCACGCGAGTTGGGTTTTTGTCACGAACAGAAAGTTGTGTGAATAAATGCTCATTTAAATGCTTACTCATTTAAACATTTAGCGCCACATACAAAGTATTACTAAACTTTCTTATTTAGTATATCATTTCATTAAACAAAAAAATATGTATGTATGTGTGTGTGTGTGTGTATATATATATATATATATATATACTGTATATTTATTGTGTTTACCTAATATATAATATGTGTGTGAACTGTGTATAATTATTTTGTATATATAAATACACACACATAGATGTATATATTTAAGAAAAAAATGTTATTTATATATAAAATATTTATGTATAGTACAAATTATATATATATATATATATATATACATACAGTATATATAAGCAAATATTTCTTAAATATATACATGCGTGTGTGTCTATTCATATATACAAAACAATTATAACAGTTCACACACATGTATTATGTAAACACAAACTTTTAATATACACAAACTGTATATATATATATGTACAGTATATATATATATATATATATATATATATACAGTTTGTGTATATATATATACTGTACATACTGTGTATATATACCTACAAGTTTATATATATATATATATATATATATATATATATATTTATTTATATTTTATTTATGTTATATATATTATTTTAATTTTATACTTTTAATTCTGTCATCATTTCCTCACCCTCATGGCCGTTGAAGCCTACAAGTTTTTTTTCCCCTAAAGCTACTTTTTGTAATGTCTATTTGGTGCTTTCCTCATTTAACACAATAATGACTTTAAATGATCATTTTGGAGTAATTTCTTAGCCAAATTTGATGTGCAATTAATTAGCGATTAATTACCACACTGTGTAATAAATGAGATAAAATTTAAATAGCTTGACAGCCCTACTAACAATATAAAAATTATTGTTACTTTTTTTTTTTTTTTTATAAAAAACAGTAAAGATTTCACAGCAAAATGACACATGAACCACGACCTGAAGTGAGTATCCTAAAAGATCTTTTACTTGCTAAAAAAGTATTAACTATCAATGGGAATATCAGAAGGCATGCAGTACACTGTGAACAGAATATTTTTCAGTTATTTATCATGTTAGAGGCCTTAGAAATTCCTGTATCAAATATGATACAGTAGGCTTTATGGTGTTAAGTACATTGAAACGTGTTGACATTAAAACTGAGCTGACCCACTTTGGATTTGGAGGACTATCTATTTAAAAACATCATCAGGAACAGGCAGGTTACAGCTTATCTCTAAACTAAACAACGAAGAACCTTGCGATATACAATTTTAAGACCCAACAATGAATCTTTCATAACTCTGGGCAGGATAAACAAGCTCTCCACTCACTGTCCCGATTCCATCACAGTAAATATCACATAATTTATCTAAATGTTTCTCTTTAATGTGGCCTGGTTCGTTTTCAGCCCCACTGTGCTGAACGCAGCAGTTGTTCTTGATGAAACGCAGGCTGCACATCTGCAAATCTCAGATTCCAATCTGGTGAGCGACTGAAGACTGCTCAATTGGAGGCGAATAGGAGTCAAAGTGTCACCGATGTGTACAGTAGTACGGGTGGCCATTTATAATTCAGCAGCTCCAGTTTGACAAACAGAGACAGCAGGGGTACGTCAGCGAGGGGGAACATGACAGAAAATCCCTGTCATGATGAAAAAAAAAAAACCCAAAATGATGAGGTCACGCGTCGCGCTTGCATACATCTACATAATTATGTCAGAGCCGTGCGATGACATCTGGAGGATCTGCAGATGTTTCAACAAGTCATTAGAGAGCAATTGGAAAGCATGAAATTGAAATAATCCAGTGATTGGTTTATGAAGGTAAAGACTGATTCAAATGACATGGTTGCAATGATGCATTAGAGTAAAGGTTGCCTTTCTCAAATCACATGCAATAGACCTGATGTCCGTCGCTCAGTCCCACAGGACATAAATAACTATGGCACGGATGTCCGTAAACTCTTTTAGCTCTTGTTCGATCATTATAATCTCTGACCCCAGGCATCCAAAAGTCAAAAGACACTGTAACAGCAGGCAAACCTGTATTTAATCTGCTTTATAGATTATGAACAAATATAATCATGCCAAATCATGTAAAGCAATGCATTTTAATCCCCAGACTCACACACACAGTATAAATACATGTATAAACATATATACACATACAGTATATACTGCAATGGTTTTGCATCTTAGCATTGAGTTTCACCGCACAAGTAAATCTGGATGAAGTTAGAACCATATACTGTAAGTCGGACCAACATCTTTTAAGAATCTTTTCATGCTATGTGACCTGTATCAGATCAATTTGAGACGCTCGGTGAGGTCGGATTCTCACACGCGGCCTGTGGGAACAGCTGCTGTCGATCAGATGGTTAAAATGTCGGAGGATTCGTGTATACTGCAGTATATAAACACCTCAACGACAGTGATAAGTGATAGTAGCAACAAAACATGTCCTGCTATGGTAACTGCTATTATAAATGACACACACATACGCTCTCAATTAGAGAAAAGACAAGAGAGGATCAACATGAATCGAAAGTGACCATATTTTCTTTCCCAATAAATGTCCCTGGTCTAATAGTGTGTATTAATCAAAAAAAATAAATAATAATAAAAATTAAAAAAAAATAAAAAAGGATTTATAACCAGTCATCAAAATGAAAGAATAAAAAAATAAAAAAAATAAAACCTCTCCTCAAAAGCATGTCCAAACCTTGAATAAATAAATAAATAAATAAATAGAAAATGTTGCAGAACTAAAATTGCAAGCAGATGACAAAATTACTAAAATTAATACAATTTAAGAAATAAAGAACAAATTAATACAATATAAATAATCAAATTAAACGGAAAATGTAAAAATAAAAGCCAATTCAAAATATTAATAATGCCAAACGCAGTTTAATTTGGAACGGGGCACGGTTCGCATGAAAAATCGCTAATGTGTACGCTGTCATTGGACACGGGTGCGCACTGGGGTACCAAACCCGAGACTGCCTGGAGGATGTGGTCTGAGTTCGGTTCAAGCGGCAACATTCTAATCTGAAAGATGAAGCCTACCCAGAAGTGCGAAAAACTGCAATACATCTAAAATCCACTAGAGGCCGGTCCCAAAAGGGAGCAAATATCCATAGACCTCATGTTAAAATATCCGTTTTCACAGCATAAATTCATATGTTTACAGGTTGGTCCCATGGACTTTTATTGTATTTTTCGACAAGTCCCGAGTGCCTGACAACTGTGAGTGGGGTGATTTTTTTTCTAACTCGTTAGTTTAGATCGTATTTAGACATAAAATGTATGAAGGGCGGTCAACTTTGATTGACAGCTGATAACGGGCTGCGCCGAGTGGAATTTGACGTCTCGGCCATGATCTGACACAGCAGATCATACCACCTCTGTATCCTGAGTATCCTGGGTGACGTCACAGACGCTTTGTCCATATATTTTACAGTCTATGGTTCGGTTGCTTACACACCGATCATCCTATGTTATAGACTTCATCTTCAACTCATCTTCAGGAAAAAGAAGTCTTTTCCCTTCTAAAGCCCTGTTTACACGAGAACGCTCATGGGTGAAAACGTAAAAATATTTTATCGGATGTGCCTTTCGTTTACACGGCGACGGCGTTTTTGGGGCTTAAAAACGAAAAAGAGTGAAACCACCCTCCAGAGTGGAAATCTTAAAACCGCTGCGTTCCCATGTAAAGGGTAAAAACACAAAAGTCTGCTAGACAGTCAAGGTTGTACGCAGGCGCGCGGACTTGGTGTTGTTGTGTGGCAGTGCTTCACATCGCCACCTAGCCGCCTGGAGTGCATACTACATTGAATTTCACACACTTTTGCGTCACCAAATGCACACGGATTTCCCACCCAAAACACTCATCTAAACGCAGAATAAAAGGTGATAACGCAACGCCACTTTTACGTTTTCTCTTCAGAATCGTTCCGTGTATAGTAAACATAGCCTAGAGAGGTTTTATACATCTGAATGCAGGTATAAGCCTAGAGTTGTCAAAAATAGGCCTAGAGTTGTGAAAAATAGGCCTAGAGTTGTGAAAAAGTAAATAAGCCTAGAGTTGTCAAAAAGTACAGACTTCAGTACCAAGTCATTAATGAAATTAAAAAAGTGCCCCTTTGAGCACTGTTGAGCGGAATCATAAAAACCTCTGATTGGTCATTGTGGTCATGCGCTCATCAGAGATGTCTGTCATTGGCTACAATGATCAGCGCGTCAAATTTTTTTTGTAAATATACATCAATGACGCTCGGCACCGAGCGCATACACAGACACAGACAGGAGCGTTTGAAAGCAGGCGTCTATCAACAGACCGGTCCTGCTAGTGCTTTCAAATGCTCTCGACTTGGTGCCGAAGTCGGTACTTGTTGACGACTCAACAACATACGGCATCTCTAAATCATACGTAGTAAAATCTGCAGGCTGGATCAATCTTTAAAGGGTTAGTTCACCCAAAAATGAAAATTAAGTCATTAATTACTCACCCCCATGCTGTACCAACCCCGTAAGACCTTCGTTCGTCTTCGGAACACAAATTAAGATATTTTTGATTAAATTTGAGAGCTGTATAACTACCACATAGACTGCCTAAGGGACTGCCTCTTGACGGCCCAGAAAGTCAATGAAGAAAATGTTTAAATATCCCAAGTGACTACAGTGGCTCAACTATATGTTTATCAAGCGACGAGAATACTTTTTGTGCGAAAAAACAAACAAAAATAACGAGTTTATTCGACTATTTCTTTTCTTCCTTGTAGGCCAGAAACGAGACTTCCTTAGATTTCCACGACGCATGCGCGAGATTTGCGATCTGCTTACACTACTTCAGAGCCCCTCTGCACTACTTCAGATCGCAATTCTCGCGCATGCGTCGTGGAAATCTAAGTCTCGTTTCTGGCCTACAAGGAAGAAAAGAAATAGTCGAATAAACTAGTTATTTTTGTTTGTTTTTTCGCACAAAAAGTATTCTCGTCGCTTGATAAACATATAGTTGAGCCACGGTAGTCACTTGGGATATTTAAACATTTTCTTCATTGACTTTCTGGGCCGTCAAGAGCCAGTCCCTTAGGAGCCAATGTGGTAGTTATACAGCTCTCAAATTTAATCAAAAATATCTTTATTTGTGTTCCAAAGACGAACGAAGGTCTTACAGGGTTGGTCCAGCATGGGGGTGAGTAATTAATGACTTAATTTTCATTTTTGGGTGAACTAACCCTTTAATGTGGGCTGTATGGGAAAGGCCAAATAAAAGCCATCAACAATCATTTCACTTTTGCCAAATTTGTGCAACGAACAGTGAAGCTGAAGCAAAGGTGATTTTAGTAGCACCGGAGGTGAGACTTGACTTCACTGAAGAAAGACAACAGAAAGCATGCAGAAACCCCACTGAGGTTTATCAAAATCACGACATGGTTAACGATGACCCCACACAAAGCAGCAACACCCCACCAATTAACCCACAGTCTGACGAATAGCAGGCCTTCTGAAAATTGTCACGCGGGCGACGACCACCTCTCATCACCGTTTAATGAGATCTATCGTGCCATGTGTTATGTGTCGTGATCATCAGATGAATGTGACCTTTATATTCTGCTGTGCCTGAAGATGGAGGAAAGCGAGTCATGTGATCTGCTGTAGTTCATGCACAGGCGTTGAGAATTACCTCTTGCTTTGTGAATCTGCAATTTCTTTTTGCACCTTCTGGCATATCTTGATGCAATAAAAATGGTCATGTGTATTAATTTATATCAGACAAATAGGTTGACAGTGCTCTATAATTTGTACAATATCATGAGAGAATTTGAGTAAACTGGTATATAGAACTGGTTTCCACACACTCGAATCCTGACAGACTAGAAGAAGGCAAAAAAAAAAACAAAGGGCACGTCAGATTTGTTGAAATGAATCATGACATTGATGAGTGAACATGCAACTCAACAGTGGCATCTGATTAAAGCTAAACCAACAGATCCTCAACACATGCGGTCATACAGACGGATTGCACATTTGGATCAGCATGGACAGATCAGGTACCCTGTCATTTGTTTTCTCTTCAAAATGAAGCATTTACTTTCCAATTATTCATGACAGACAGATGAAACAATATTGAGCTTTTTTTTAAAAAATGGTATATTTTTTTAGACACAAAGTAAAAAAAAAAAAAAAAAAAAACATGCTAACAGTCTTGTCAATGAAAAACTAGCTTTATCCGTTTCTATACATTTTTGTGAATTTGCAAAAATAACAAATTAGATTCAAGTTAGATTATTTTAAAATGGAAGGAAAGCAGAATCTCAATTAAATTCCTAAATTGTGGTACTAGAAACAAGATGTAGCATTGCAGAATTCAAATGTAAAAGAGGATTTAGAATTAAAACGAAACTCAAAATTGAAGCAAAAAAAAGTTCACTTAAAAAAAACCTTGTTTGTTTTTTTTAGAAGAATTAAAAAAAGAGATACAAAAAAGAGAGATAAAAAAATTTAAATATCGATGTGACAAAAATAATAAGTTGAATTAAATAAATTAAATAAAAATCACTTTGAGGCTACTTAATTGGGTCAAAAAATTCAAAATTACTCCATTCCATGAAGTTGACAATAAATTGTTTGATTAACTTAACTTGTTATGATTAAATCATGTGAATCCAACATACTTTTTTTCTGTGTAGATAATGGATAAATGGATAGAGACAGACAGACAGACAGACAGACAGACAGACAGACAGACAGACAGACAGACAGACAGACAGACAGACAGACAGACAGACAGACAGATAGATAGATAGATAGATAGATAGATAGATAGATAGATAGATAGATAGATAGATAGATAGATAGATAGAGACAAGAGTCTGTATAGCCTACAGTGAAGTGTTCATTTAAATTTCCAAATTGTCTCAATAGCTCTAATGAAACTGGATTATAAAAAAGTCCATCGTGCTCACTACTGTATGGGATTTTAATCCTGGCCTATTCTGATAAAGGAACAAGTCTCATATGCACCCACAAAGCGTTAACATCTTCTAGTTCCCCATAACAGAAGTCCATGCGCAGGACTGTGCTGTAACTAAAAGGCCATGAGACGCATCGGTGCTGACAGCTCCTTCAGCAGCTCATGAGCTTCAGTATCGATCAAAGTCTCTGTGCATTATCAGTTCTCTCGAGGTGCGAAAATCTCCCCACAGTACAGCTGCACTCGTGATGTGTGTGTGTGTGTGTGTGTCTGTAAAGGGCTGATGAAAGGGAAAGGCCATGCAGGAAAGAGGCTGTAAACAAGAGCGTCTGATTGGCTGTTGGAAGAGCTCTCCAGCGGGCAGCACAAGAGCACTTGAGAGCGCAATTACTGCCAGATATGATTCAGGATTCACAACGGCCCCCAAACAACTATGACCTGTAATACTGAAGGCTTCGTTTCACCTTAATTAATGGAATATTTAGCGGCAGTCAGCAGAAAGAAATGATGGAAATGCATCACTAATAAATCTTTGCAATGATTTATTTACATCAAATGTGTGTCAAGTAATTTTGTAAACACACTCAATTGCTTAAAGAGTAACTAAACCCTAAACCAACTTTTTTTAGTTAATGATCTGTAAGAATGGATCTTTATTAATACTAGTCATTGATTCGAGTAACTCTTTTGACATTTGTGTATAAAGTGTTTTATTTCTACAATATATGGTGTAAAAACGTCTTAGTGCTGCCCTCTTCAGTTTGAACAGTGGCTACTGCAGTTGAATTTTCCTATTGGATGTTTCGCAGGTTTCAGCTCACCACGCTCTTGGTACGCGTAACTCTTTTGACATTTGTGTATAAAGTGTTTTATTTCTACAATATATGGTATAAATGTCTTAGTGCTGCCCTCTTCAGGTTGAACGGTGGCTACTGCAGTTGAATTTTCCTATTGGATGTTTCGCAGGTTTCAGCTCACCACGCTCTTGGTACGAGCTACGCCATGGCAGTTTAAAAACCAGCTTGTTTCGTCAAAACCACTGTAGCGAGACAGGAGTTGGAATTGCGAGAATTGAAAACGATCAGCATAGAGTGTTTAGCATCTATTTCATCCCCTTTATCTCCGCTGGGGTTTGCCCAATTTTTCAACATTTTTCAAATATTGCCAGTAGGTGGAGTCGGGCTCTGACCAGGAGTTTAGTTACCCTTTAACAATTGTGCATTTCAGAGGAGGTTATAGCCTATAAGAGCAAGCTCTATTCGTATCAAAAGACCAAAAAGAAAGAAAGATCAAAAACAAACAGAATCGTGGAAGAAACGTGGCCTCTATTTGAACCAAAAAAAAAAAAAAAGTGTAATTCTCAATTTATCCAGAATCGTGCAGCGGCAATAAGCAACAACCAATGAAACCATCTTTAACACTATGGGCCCTATTTTAACGATCTGAAACGCAAGTATCAACTTTGTGGGCGGGTCTTAGGCGCTGCTGCTATTACCAGCAGGATAAATGACTTTTGCACCTGACGCAAGTTTAAAAAGGGTTGGTCTAAAATAGCTTCATTATTCATAGGTGTGGTTTTGGGCGTAACGTGAAATAAACCAATCAGAGCATCATCCAACATACCCTTTAAGATCAGGTGCGCATGTTGCATGGCGGATTGTTACTATTATGGCGGCTTTACCAGGGGCGGTTCACAGCCGAGGAGACCGACGTTCTTGTCAGGGCAGTGAAAGACAGAGAAGTGACGTTTTATGGGGATGGGAGATTTTTTTTTCCTGGTTCTTGACGGACAAACCAATTTGTCAGATGTCCTTGTATACATATGTGTCTTGCCACTATAGGGCAAACAGGTCTAATCCGTCATTACTACAATTATAGCCTGAAAAAAATGTGGGTAAATATGTAAGCTAGATTTAGGCCTACATTTTTTTTTGCATCTTCGTGGATACCACAATGATCATGTGTTAATATTTTTTTCCTTGTTATAATGTAAGATTTGCAAAAATAAAAACTGCTGCATCCGTGTTGATGAGAGAATCAAAGTGTATTTAAAATAGCATTATGAACAACGCACAACGCGCCACTGACTTTAGACCAGGTTTTTTCTGGTCAGTGGCAAAATTGATTTCTGGAACTGCAAAATAACACTAGGGAACGTTTGCACTGAAACACGCCTCCTTTTTGTGCCGACCCGCCCAGGGAGCACAAGTTCATTCCCAAGTTTACCGATGTGCATCTGTGGAGGGATAAGTCCGCTTTGCGCGGGTGCAAAATAGGAATTATACATATGTGTTAGTGTACTAAGTCATTTGCGCCGGTTGCAAGATAGGACCCTGATGTCACAGTCTTCATCTTCACCTGTTTGTCTCGTCATCTGCACCACGCTTCCCCGGATCCTTTTGTTTCCTCTCCTGATCTCACTCCCTCATCAGCCACCTGTTCCTCGTCTGTTCGTCATCATTTTCACCTGTTTGCACTCCATTTAGTTTGATTCCTCTGTCTATTTAGTTGGATCTTATTCAGTCTGTCTTTGTCAGTCGATGTTGAATGTTACCTCTATGAAACCCCGTCCTCCTGCCTGTATGTGGAAAATAAATACGTTTCTTTGTTTAAACTGGATTCCTCCCGCTCCTTCGTCCTGCACTCCTGCACCCCTGCACCACACCCCGTGACAGATCGACTGACCGCAATAAACGGAGAATTATGGACCTTCCAGCGGTAAGCCTCCTCTGTTTGGACCAGGAAGACCGCTCCCTGGAGTCCCATACCAGGGACTTTCTGGAGTTGGCGTTCCACACTCACTATTCGGACCGCTCGCTGTGTGTTTTCTACATCGCCAGCCTCAGCGAGCGGACCCGGGCACGCCTCCCAGGGAGCGGTCCAGCAGATGATTTCCTCGCCTGTGTGGAGTGGGTGCTGGTGTGCTGTGAATCCCCATTCTACGTGGAAGAAGTCACCAGCACCACTCCCAACCCTGAACCCTCATCTTCCCTGGTCACCGTCAGCCCAGCCGAGTCCGCGCTCACCGTCAGCCCTGCCGAGCCCGCGCTCACCGTCAGCCCTGCCGAGCCTGCGCGCACCGTCAGCCCTGCCGAGCCCGCGCTCACCGTCAGCCCTGCCGAGCCTGCGCGCACCGTCAGCCCTCCCGAGCCGAACCTCCCTTCACCGCTGGTTCCGTCCAGCTCTCCAGAGACTAAATGCTCTTCACCGCTGGTCCCGTCCAGCTCTCCAGAGATTGAATGCTCTACACCGCTGGTTCCGTCCAGTTCTTCCGAGACTGAATGCCCTTCACTGCTGGTCCCGTCCAGCTCTCCCGAGTCTGAATGCTCTTCACTGCTGGTTCCGTCCAGCTCCCCAGAGACTGTATGCTCTTCGCTGCTGGTTCCGTCCAGCCCTCCAGAGACTGTATGCTCTTCACTGCTGGTTCCGTCCAGCTCTCCAGAGACTGTATGCTCTTCACTGCTGGTTCCGTCCAGCTCTCCAGAGACTGTATGCTCTTCACTGCTGGTTCCGTCCAGCCCACCAGAGACTGTAAGCTCTTCACTGCTGGTTCCGTCCAACCATCCAGAGACTGTAAGCGCTTCACTGCTGGTTCCGTCCAGCCATCCAGAGACTGTATGCTCTTCACTGCTGGTTCCGTCCAGCCCACCAGAGACTGTAAGCTCTTCACTGCTGGTTCCGTCCAACCATCCAGAGACTGTAAGCGCTTCACTGCTGGTTCCGTCCAGCCCTCCAGAGACTGTATGCTCTTCACTGCTGGTTCCGTCCAGCTCTCCAGAGACTGTATGCTCTTCACTGCTGGTTCCGTCCAGCTCTCCAGAGACTGTATGCTCTTCACTGCTGGTTCCGTCCAGCCCACCAGAGACTGTAAGCTCTTCACTGCTGGTTCCGTCCAGCCATCCAGAGACTGTAAGCTCTTCACTGCTGGTTCCGTCCAGCTCTCCAGAGACTGTAAGCTCTTCACTGCTGGTTCCGTCCAGCCATCCAGAGACTGTATGCTCGTCACTGCTGGTTCCGTCCAGCCCACCAGAGACTGAACGCTCGTCACTGCTGGTTCCGTCCAGCCCACCAGAGACTGTAAGCTCTTCACTGCTGGTTCCGTCCAGCCATCCAGAGACTATATGCTCCTCACTGCTGGTTTCGTCCAGCCCTCCAGAGTCTGTGTGCTCTTCACTGCTGGTTCCGTCCAGCCCTCCAGAGACCGTCCAGACCGTCCAGCCAGAGACCGTCCAGACCGTCCAGCCAGAGACCGTCCAGACCGGCCAGCCAGAGACCGTCCAGCCTGTCCAGCCAGAGACCGTCCAGCCCGTCCAGCCAGAGACCGGCCAGACCGTCCAGCCAGAGACCGGCCAGACCGTCCGGCCAGAGACCGTCCAGACCGTCCGGCCGAGACCGTCCAGACCCTCCAGCCCGAGACCGTCCAGACCGTCCAGCCCGAGACCATCCACTCCCCATCTGCCCTTCACCCGGGCCTCAACCCAAATATTTTTTGGGGGGGGCCCAGTGTCCCAGCCACGGCCGCCTGAAGGGCTCTCACCGCCGTGGCCTCCCGAAGGGCTCTCACCGCCACGGCCGCCTGAAAGGCTCTCACCGCCGTGGCCGCCCGAAGGGCTCTCACCGCCGTGGCCTCCCGAAGGGCTCTCACCGCCACGGCCTCCTGAAGGGCTCTCTCCGCCGTGGCCACCCGAAGGGTCCTCGCATCCTGCTCCGCCCTGGCCACGCCCGCATCCTGCTCCGCCCTGGCCACGCCCTCAACCTGCTCCGCCCTGGCCACGCCCTCATCCTGCTCCGCCCTGGCCACGCCCTCATCCTGCTCCATCCTGGCCACGCCCTCATCCTGCTCCGCCCTGGCCACGCCCTCATCCTGCTCCGCCCTGGGGGCTTCCTGCGCCTGACCACGTCCTCCACGGCCTCCAGGGCGCCCACCCCCCCTCCCCGCTGATGTTACGGCGTGAGGTCACGCCTACCGGGAGGGGGGAGTGATGTCACAGTCTTCGTCTTCACCTGTTTGTCTCGTCATCTGCACCACGCTTCCCCGGATCCTTTTGTTTCCTCTCCTGATCTCACTCCCTCATCAGCCACCTGTTCCTCGTCTGTTCGTCATCATTTTCACCTGTTTGCACTCCATTTAGTTTGATTCCTCTGTCTATTTAGTTGGATCTTATTCAGTCTGTCTTTGTCAGTCGATGTTGAATGTTACCTCTATGAAACCCCGTCCTCCTGCCTGTATGTGGAAAATAAATACGTTTCTTTGTTTAAACTGGATTCCTCCCGCTCCTTCGTCCTGCACTCCTGCACCCCTGCACCACACCCCGTGACACCTATGGCAAATGTTTAGCAAAATGCTAAAACCAATCAGGAGAAACAAGCAACTGCCATATCATCACCCTAGCAACCAGCCACAATCAAATCATTAAAAAAGCAATCATCAGGCTGACACCTTGTGTTAAATTACAGTAATAACAAACTGAAAAGTTCAGCAGTTTAAGTGCAAGAATCTTATCTAGATTTAAATGTATAACGTGTCATTTCATACACCCAAGAGTAGAGTCTTTAGTTCTTCGTGCAAGGCACATTTCTAACAGAAAACACATTTGCAGTCTACTTAGAAATTTGCAAGCACGCAGAAATGTATACCGTCTGCTTGGGTTTAGACACACCCGCTCAATCTTGAATCTATAACCCGTCTGCTATAAACTTTATCAGGAGCTGTCTGAAGCAGAGGAGAGCTGTTTCTAATAAATACTGGGCGCTAAAACCCGGTGATCGATTCTCTTTGGCTCAAAGCAGGACAGTAATTGGTTCCCTGCTGCAAAATGATAAACGTATGCTGACCAAGTGAATCGCGTCTCATCTGATTGGGTTTTAAACATGTAACGCTCATAATTCAACATGATTATCTGTCAGGGAGTGTGTAAAATTCTGAAATAATGATTGATAATTGTGGTGATTTATGGCAACAGCACCGTATGTTGCATATGTAAAAGTGTGAAAGCTGTGTCCTCTGAAAATGTGTTTCAGATTGAATTGAGGATAAAAATCCAATTCACTTTAAAAAATTGCACAATATATTTTACTTCTGGGCCTCTCACTTTGCTCAATGCTGGAATAATAGCCTGTAACCACAAAAACACACTTAAACTAGTCCATCTTTTGCCCTTATTAGGGATGTCAATTTTCACAAATTCCCATGATTGATCGTCGTTTAAATGAACAATCAATTCATCGATTAATCGTTAGCATTAATGACAAACATCATTACAGGGTCAATGCTGCTCAAAAAGCTATGTTCCTCACCAAATGAATAAGAATGGTTTTTAATCTAAATAAAGGGTTAGTAGGATTGTAAAACGTTTTGATGTGGTTGATAAATTAAATTAATTATTTAATATAAACATAACGACAAACACAATGCGTCACCATTGCCGCCTCAGATACGTGCTTGTCAGAATGTGTGACTGTTGTGGACGAGCTGGAACAACGCACTGAAAACGCCAACTAAACCCAATGAATTTAATAAATTCATAACCATTTAATAAAATAGTGATCTCATGTTTTGTAATATGACAGTCCGAAATTAACCATCGTTAATATTAGTCATGCATTCTGCTTGAGCGGCGCACGCTGAATGAATAACCGTTGAGCACTTTGTTAGCGTTTATTTAACTCAAAGAAACACATCCTATTTGATCACAAAATAAATATAATATATATCTGCACAAAATGACTCAAGTTGTGGTGGAAGCGCTCTTCCTGGGACAACACGACATGGCATCTAAACCCAAATAATTCACAATGTTTTATTACAATATTGTTCTCTTTAAAGTCTTGTGTAGTCATTATTACGAGTCATTATTAGACTCGTGCATTGCCATTTGACCTGACCGTGCTAAAGATCACGTCAATTCTTAAATGATAATTCCGGTATTTAACACCTTGAGTCTATTTTGTAGTTTGTTTTGAATGAAATAGAGTGGTGGACTTCGAAATTTTGACAATGGGTCCTGTCTCGACTTTTTGACTTTTTTTAGAATCGCCTGTGACAGCTTTAGACTGGCTGTCTATGGGCATGCACAAACATGTCCTTAAAACAACCCTTAACGGTCATTTTCAAAACTGTGCAACTCACCGAGTGGTTGGTGGTGTTCGTTGATGATTGAAAACAAATATATCGGCGCAATGTATGCTTTCAATCCGTATTGTTTGCTATTGTGGAACTATTTATTCAGATACCTCACAGCCGCGTATAAATTTCCGCTCGATATTCGAGTCTAAAGCGTTTGCACACTCCCGACCACTTGATGGCGACAACCCCAGGACGCTGTACGGAACACAGTGTCTAGCGCACCATAAAAAAAGTCTGGGAGCACAGTTGCTCTGCTCACGCTAGCCTTCTGAGAGACGGAGAACCGAGCGAAAAGCGAACTACAACCAAATGTAAACAGACCTCTTTCCATTTCCGATAGCTAGCGCAGTAATATCAACGAGCACTGAGTCCTCCAGCAGACATCAATGCGAATTTAAAAAATGACAAATAAAACACGACAGAAACGGTATTTCGCTTCGCTACTTGTTTCAGAACATCAACGAAGTCAAAAAGTCGAGACAGGACCCATTGTCAAAAAAGTCCACCACTCTATTTCATTCAAAACAAACTACAAAATAGACTCAAGGTGTTAAATACCCGAATTATCCTTTAACCAAATGCATCCAATATGAGATAAATCAGATATAGATAGCTTACAGAAAATAAACTATTACAACTTACATTTGCACAAAACAAAAGGCTGCGAATGGACATGCAAATGTATAGTCATGATGAATGTGTAAAATAGCCCCAAACAACTCCGGTGTGTGTCATTCAGTGGGACTCAACACTTCACCACACCAGCGCACTCCTGCTCACACACGCGCATGATCCTGCTCAATCGATGATCGATACGTTTTATCGATTAAATGTGTTATCGACAATTAATCGGTCGTCGATTAATCATTAACATCCTTAGTCCTTATAAAAGAAAATATACATATTACTTCAAAAGTACTGAAGGTA